>CAEGAE010071108.1:0-17315 GCA_903067095.1 Girardinus metallicus | reverse complement strand
TGACTCTGTTTTTATGTTTATGATGTAAAGCACTTTGAAATGCCTTGTTGCTGAAATGTGCTATACAAATAAAATTTTATTGATTTTGATGTTGCACAGACATAACTCTGACAGTTTATTTTTTCATGTGGTAATTCTCTTCTGTAACTAGCGGCTGATGACAAAATGTAGTGAAAGGCAACATACGGACTATCTTTGAAGGCACCAGTCCACTGTCCAATCGAAGGCGGTCTTCAATAAAAGCGACCCCAAGACGGCTGAAGTTATCTAGACTAGTCTGTGCCACCGCCCTGAATGGCTGGTCCGGGCTGAAGGCCAGTGGGAAACAGTAGTCAGACCACTTCAGCACCTGCATATAAAAAAAACCAATATGAATGCTATTACTCCTTCATACACAATAAAATCTAACTGAATTGTTTTCCAACACAAAAATCTACAATTTAAATCAAATCAAAAATACTTTCTTTAGCCCAAAGGGGAAATTAAATGTTATGACTCATATCATCAAAGAATCTTCAAGCAGTTGGTGATACTGTAGGCAAGAAAGATCTCTAGTAGCAGTCAATCATGTTGCAAATCTGAAGAGGCCTCTGACGAAGACTATGACAGGCTCGCAACTGTCACAACATGTTAACAGCTGAATTTTGGGAAAGCAGAGAGAATATTTCACAGTAACCTGTCCTGAGGGCCATCATCAGTTATTGACAAGCACTGCTAATCCACATCTTTTGCTTTTGCTGCTCCTATTTAAATCTGTCTGGCCATATTGGTTAGAAAGCCAGGCAGAGTACCATCATTTCTTATTTAATAAAAAACTAATTATCTTTGCATTTAATTGTTCTTTTGGTAGTAGATTATTTTTTTCTTTTTCCTTTTTTTTCTCATCATTTCGACTTTGTTTCTTAACCCTTTGAATTCATTTTTCAGGTAATCTACTTATCCACATGTTCTTGTCACGTTACTTTTAAATCTGAAAGATGTGAAGCTTACTTGCTTATTTGTTGCAGGAGGATATCCCACTTGGTTCTCTGCAGCTTCTATTATGAATGAAATATTATCTATTTTTTGAGCATCAATTAAAGAGGATCCAAGAACAGTCCATTGGCTGAGGTCATCACACTCCTGGGGGAACATCGCAGGAAGGAATAATGAGAATTATTCCAGAATTTTGGTAAGTGAGTGTATACACATTGCCACAAAAAAACTGACCAGAGCCTTGCAAAACTATTCACATCTGTTAAATCTTCAGAGTTTGTGATGTTACAACTACAAACTACAATGCATTCGATCATGCCTTGCACACCAACAACAAAGTGGCTCCCAACAGAAGAGGACGAAAAATTAATCGGAGTTTTGAAAAAATAAAAAATTTCAAATGTGAATAGCTTTGTAAAGACACTGTAGCTTATGACAACCAGATGTTAATAGGAAATACAATTATTTCCATTATAACAAATGTCAAGTTTATTTCCATTAAAACAAATGTCAACTAAATTTCAAGTGGAGTACTAATGTGTTTTACATGGCAGCTGTATCAACTTGTGCAAGTGAAGCAGCCTCTCTACACAGGTAGCTGGATGGTGTATAGTGGACTGATTTAAGTGACCTTAGGGTATATGTAACAATCTAATAGCCTTTGATTCAGATTACAAACATGGAAATCTTTTTAAAGTTAAGTCCAAATGGTAAAAATTGGATTATGAATGCATGCTACTATGCAACAGCTATTCCTCATAAGTGATCTTTTTTTGTAAAGATGAAACAATCACCACCGCATCAATGTTTAGGATTTAACCGAAGCTAAAACCCTAAAACAGTATTAAAACAGTCAAGAAAAGGTGCCTGTATAAAACCATTATCGTGTACGCAGAGTGACAGGGGTTTAAGCAAATAATGAAGACATATGAAACGCGTGGAAGACAGATCTGAATGTGGTGTATGTGAACATCTAATTACAGATAAGGAGCCGAAAACTCTGAAAACGAGCATTCCATCAGTTTTTTTTATGTATATACAGCAACAAATATGTCTGCAGTGACTCGGGATTTTTTATGGTCATTGAGCCATCAGTATTTACAGAAGTATAAAAACAAATACCAATAATCAACGAAAATAATGCAGTTGGATTTTTTGGCGCTAATTTCAGCACAATCTCTAAGCCTTTAACTGACGATTACCAAATAACCTGAGCATTAAGAAGACATTGATTTGCTCTGTAAAAAGTTTGGTAAACTTATAATTTTGAAGTACTGAATGTTTCTGGGTTAATCTTATGACCCATACTCCTCTGAAAAACACACTTTACTTTCTCCACCTGCTGTGTTCTCCATGAAAGCAGAAGATTCTTGCGTGTTTCCTCCCCCTCGCAAGAACATGAAGGGGGCAGAAAGCGACTTGTGCTCACATGTCTAACCTGAGCCTCCGTGACATAGACGGCCTTGTCTCCGATCTGGAGGAAAACATTGTCTTCGGGAGGAAACGGGTGCTGGGAAAGTGGGGCGGCTGTGTGGAGTCCTGGGGGCGGTGCTGTGGGGGGCGCAGAGGCCGAGCTGGAGCCGGAACAGAAGCTGAGACAGAGGATGTTCTTCCTGCTTCTCAGCCTGGACAGACTGTTGCGGATCAGCACCGAGTAACACTTGTGAAAACGGACCCACATATAGACGTAACACAGAGTTATTAACATTTTATCCACCATGCGCCGCTTTTCTATTAGGTTTTGCTATCATATTGATTCCCCTCAATGATATCAATCCAAATATACTGTCTCTAAGCCCACAGAAACAGAGTTCTACCGCCATAACCTTGAAAGGAAGCGAAGCAAAGTCCGCCTACTCTTCTTCTGGTGTTTATTAGCAGGTGACTTCTTCTTCTCCTTCTTCTTCTTCTCCTTCTTCTTCTTCCTATTATTCTTCTTATTCTTCTTTTCTATTATGGCGGATCGCAAGCAACTTTAAGGTGCATACCGCCACCTACTGTACATGAGTGTGTAGCAACACTATTTTTTTTTTTATTTATTTATTTTTTTTACCTTTTTTTTTATCTGTGCATCAGGAGGCGTGCTTGTGCCCCTCAGCAATAATATTTAGCTAAATATAATAATTTAGCAAAATAAGCTAGTCTGGGTGCCCTCTGTCTAATAATTACTCTCAGAGCCTCCATGTTGTTCAGACACCGGGTCCATGGTGAGGAGGAGGGGGCGGATCTGTGCCCCCTAACTATCAAATCATGGGCAAGAATATTTTTTCATACACTGGTTTGTGAATAAAAACGTTTGTCTGATGTTGACATTAGAAAAACTGTTTCTTCAGTGTCAGGTGTTTACTTATTTTTCAGCAATAATTAATGATTTAAGGACTTGGCGAAATGAAATCTTAGTCATCGTCATGCTCTCTACAGATTTGATCTTCCGTCTTGTGAGTCTTACCAGCACTGGTTCTTTATTGTTGTCAGTGATTAAGAGCGCACTAAAATTCCAGTCTATTTTCTGGTAACTCTTTTATTAAAGAAGTCCAACCTTGACTGCAGCTTTGCTGATAATTTTCAGGCAGCTTCAAAACCAAAATTTCTTTAGACTTTTAGAAAAACTTGTAAAAGTCAAAAGAGATTACAATGTAAGTTACATATTTTTGTGCTCTTTCAGTGTGGCTTTCAAAATCAGCATGCCACCGAGATGGATCATTGGAAAATTTCTGTTAATCTTTTAAAGACTTCTGATGCAGGGAATTAATCATCCACTATAACGTTATTTGATCTTATGGCAGCCGTTGGCAATAATAATAAGCTTATTTTAACCAGTTTTATCCCATTAAAAGATTTCTTTTGCAACAGTCTTGGTCAAAAATGGCATCATATGAAAAACAACCTCAGTTACAACATTGTTGTGGAAAAAACCATTACCAAGCACTGTTCAGGTAAAATCACTCAATCAGGTTTATTTATGAATTGTGCACAATCCAGAGAGCTCGTAGGACGATCAATCATGAAGGAATCCTGCATGAAAATACTCCCCTGCATGAAAAAACTCCCCTGCACGAAAAAACATGAGTTTATACCAAGGATTAAGGATCTAAAACAAGAGGGGAGACCGTCTGGTTCTGATGCAGCTGTGGAAAACAATTTCCAACCTTGTACATGTAACCCAAATAGCTTTACCTTGGTGGGACTATACAGGAACTTAGAATAAACATATAGCAATATAACTAGCAGATGTGACCTTATTGTGGTTTTCCACTACAGCATATACAAATATATGCAAAGTCACAAAAATAAAACAATTGCACTTTTGTTTTGAACAATACAGAATTTATAGATTCAAAGAGACCAGTGTTTGAAGTTGAAATGTTTGAAGGTGAGATTTCAAACATTCCTTGAGGTTGGAGCAGAGAAGCTAAAACTTTTCTCCTCTTTCTTCCACAATGACCTAATTGCTCAAACTTAAAAAAAAAAAAAGATAATTCACCACCACTGGTCATAACATTTTACTGAACAGGCAAAAAGTTTTAGCTGGTACCTTGCTAGTATATGTGTTAGCTTACATAGAATAACAGTGTGACATGATGAATTATGCATTTATAGTTATAGTTATTCCACCACTGTATCCATCAGATTCTCTACTGCCAACTTCTGGGCTGACTTGGTATTTTGCCTCTGCTGCCACCCTCTGTCTGAACAGAGGGTGGCAGCATTAGTACAGCGGTGCACTTTCCGTCTGTCTGGACCGGAAAGAAGAAGAAAAACTGTCTAGCATGACCACTCTGTCACGGAACATCGCGTGGACTTTAGCTAGGTTCAAACTGGGATGCGGGAAGAAACCGTTTTTGTCTTCGTTCTTTTCCAGACACCGTTGTTCACACCGCACTAAAGGATCGCAGCAGCACGCTGGAGCTGTCCAGAAGGTCTTTGTTTATCCAGAAGCTGCTTTCTGCTGCTGTTCATCACTTGGTTGCGTTTCAGCTGTTCAGTTGGACAGGAGAATCAGCATGTGTTCCAGCTCAATGTCACAGAGGATGGTGTGGGTGGACCTGGAGGCAAGTCTGCTGCTGATGGCTTTTATGTGGTCAAGCTTTAGAAACTCTGGTTATGTAAAAAGGCTAACATAAAATAGAAAACAGGCCCTTGAAATCTGTAGCTTTCTGTGTACTTCTAAATCTGCTCTTTCGCTGCATCTTTTCGGGTCTACTACTGCCTCTAGTGGCGTGGGTTTGGTAACACAACTAATATAATTACATTACCAAATCTTTATTATTTGCTATTAATTCCGGCATTACTGGCACCGTAAAAGATAAATTATCTTATGAAACACAATATTTTTTCATTTTCTTAAGGATGTAGAGCTAATTAAATAACAAACAATACTTTTATATATTATAAATAATATCTATACATCTTCATCAATTATAGGAGGAATAAAAAAATAAGGAGACATTAAAAGCAACATGATCAACTATGATTCACAGGGTTTTTAAACAGATACAAGCAAAAATTCACATTTTGTCATATGGTGCCATGTATATTATTTTGAGAGATTTTTGTTTTTGTTGGTAGAGTCTTACATATAAGAAAAAATAAGATAAAACTATTTAGTCTATTGAGGTGGAAATTTTCTAAAACTATAAAATAAAACACATTCATAGAACCACAATATTAATAATTTGTCCATTGAGTAAAAACCTTTGGTTGCTATAGGTAAATGTTATTATTCAGTTTGGTAAAAAATTAATGAAGTCAATAAATGACTTCTAATCAATGTTCTTAGGTACCCAAGGGAAACGGGAGCTTAGAGATTCAAACTGATGAATAAAGAGGATGAATGCTATCTGCTGAAATGTTCTTTCAGCAAGCAGTTCAGACAAAGTTATTTTACCTGCCATTCAAAATATTCTTAAAAGTTTGTATGTGATTCTGCAGCTCATGTGACCAAACCAGCCGAGGAGATGAGAAGTTAAAACACTCTCAACATAGTCTTCCACACAAGCTCTAGTTGGGTGACCCCAAGATCACTGGGTCTTCTTGAAAGATAAATAGTCTCTGACAACAGTTCTTAGAAATAGAGTCAGTGTTTTCAGCAAAGTTGAGCTGACTGTCCAGGAATGACCCAAGGTATTTAAAATTTGTCACAGTTTCAACAGGTTGGCCGTTAAGAGAAACTGGAACCACTTTGAGGTCTTGTTTAGGTCATTTAATTAGCTCTACATCCTTAAGAAAATTAAAAATTAATAATAATTAAAACTTTGTGGTATTCTGATTTAGCAATGCAATTATATTAGTTGTGTTACCACATTCACGCCATTAGAGGCAGTAGCAGGAAGGAAAAGATGCGAGTAAGGAGCAGATGTAGAAGTACACAGAAAGCTACAGAATTTGTTAAAAACTGTGAGATGCACTGAAGTAAATAAAAGAGACAAGTTCAAATACATGCAGAGAGTGGAACTCCTTCCTAAAGGTGAAGATATATCACAGATTTCAAAAGAAAATAAAAATGGGAGACCACAAATAATATAAGAAATAGCCCCCCCTTTACTTCCGGATGCAATGATCCCATTTCCAAATAAGGTATGAATGCCGGTGGTCCGTCCCTGCCCCTTTCTGTTTGCTGCAGTGAGATCCTTCTCAGAAAATATGTTGCACACAGTCTGATATATACCAACGTTTATTTCCATCTATATAATCTCAAACAACACAGTTTAGATTAGAAACAAATTCATTAAGTTTTGCTAATATGGAAAGTGCTAAAATCCTCTTTAATGGCTTTGGGACTCCAGAGAACATCCCTGAGAAGCTTTATCCACCAGTGAAGAAAATGTGGAACAGTGGTGTACCTTCCCATGAGTGGTTGGTCTATGAAAGTTACCCAACAGCGCATTGGTAGCTCACCTAAGGCCCGGTCCTAAAGCGCGTACAAACTGAATGGTTTGAGTGCATAGTGCAATGATGCCCAAAGTCGGTATTAAAGGCAGGTGTTCTGTTTATCGTAAATCCGTCCTACCTTGTGGTAATGCGCATGCGCACATCGATGCTACGTCACAAACTGCATACTCAGCAGATTTCTTATAAATACGTCCTACCTGTGGAACTTTTGTTTCATGTGTTTTATTTAATCAAATATTACGGCAAGTTTTATTTGATTTAATATCTGGCTTTTAATAAGCTGCTGTATTACTTCATGTTTTTAGTTTACATGACAGGCAGCTTGCAAATATATTTATAAATGGCTTTAGTTTGCCGTCTGCAATGTCTTTACTTCTGCAAATAAGTAATTGTTTGCTATTTAATCAGGACAAGATACGTTGTTTTGTGGGCTATTTTGTCCCGATACTTTAAAATATTTTAGTTTAATTACACTTTTTTTAAATTAAACCTTGCTAAATAGATTTTGGTAGTGATACTATGTGAGATTGAAGCTGTGGAATAGCGGTGTAATATTAGTGTATAGTAAGCATATCCTATCATTTCAGGTGCACCGTGATCTGCACAGTTCAGTGGACACATTGTGGCACTGCTGCATCTCAAAGTCTGTTGTACAACGTATTAATGCGCAAAAAAGAATTGTGGTGATCTGTATTTGTAGATGTCTGTTTAATTTAATTCCAATCAAACCTGTTTCCCCTGTTTGATACTGTTTCATTCTTACAAACACCATTTTATTCAAAGTATTTTTTCAAAAGATAAAATATTCTAATTGTTGGGGTTCATTCATTTTTGTCTCTGCGCTCCACCCAGGTTCATTAACCAGTTTCAGGGCCCGACTAGAACCCCTCAGTGTAAATTGCCTTAAGAAATAATGAGATTTGGTTTTATATAAAAACAGGCTTTATTGCCGAAAAATAATCAAATGTTACAAGCCATACATGTCATACAAATGGAACAGATGCAGAGTAACATTCACCGTCCAGCGCTGGGCCACACTTAGCTCACCTTATGGATGCAACCAAGTGAGGCAAAGATTGTAGAGAGTTTAGCTTTTTATTCTTTTCTGCAATATGTACCCTCCCTAAAGAGTAGTCTAATCAGCTTCAGTCTGTTTATGTGTGACTGATGACAGTCACACATAAACATGATTATGTAAGATGCTGCATGTGAATGTAAGCATATAAAAAAGGCTAAAAGAGATAGAGAAAAAGACAGAATACACAACATAATACAAGGATAAGTGCATGTATGGGATATTCAGATGACGGAAGTGATATTTTTGTGGTTTCGTCATGTATGTAAATTGTTCCAAAGCTAAGCATAACTCCTAAGCTTCCACTTCGGTCCCGTCACTCAAATAATGTTATCCACTATATTTAACATTAACACAACCCGCTATAGTTTTTGGTTTGTAAACACGACAGTAGACATTTTGGACGCGTAGCACCGACGGATAGACTTAGCTGTCTATCCATGGTACAGTAAGAAAATCTGACGAGGTAGCACAGATAGTCACAAAAGAGGTTTGTGTGAAACTCTGTTCCCCTGTGAAAATCTGTTCCCCCTGTGTTGGGAGCACTGCAGTAGAGAGGCAGTTGGAGCAGCTCATTTTCACGGTGCTTCTGATCGATTTCTCGGTAAAACAACTCATATAATCATGTCAAGGTTGTAACATTCTGTTTAAACGGCAGCTGCTGTTAAAAAAAGAAGCAATAACTAAATTGTAAAATAATTAAATAAATGAGGTCTAGTGTGGAGTTCTTCTTACACTGATTTGTGTTTTTTTTTTAATCGGCAAGAGATCGGTCTTTTTCCTACTTTTGTCACTTAAATCTGACAAAAAAAGTGAGTAACCAAACACAGTTTTCCAATGCATATTTATAATTTTTCATTGCTAATGTAAGAGGAGGGAAGCAGGCTGATAGCAGTGCACAGTCTTCCTGAAAAGATGACATTTTAGGCTTTTTGGAAAATCCCATTCTGATGTTAAATATGACAGATTACTGGATAAAAGAAATTTGTAGTTGCTAATTTTTGGTGGCTCAAACATACTATCACACATAACAGTCATTGAGAATTTGGAAACGGTTGCTCTTTATTTGCCAAAGTTTAGAGGTCCAGGGAGGAATACTTCAGCTGCCTCAAATAATCTGTTCCCACTACATTTCATAGTAGTGGGAACTACTATGAAATGTATTAACTTACCAGCAGTCTTTTATTCCTCTCTTCATCATCAACAAACGCTGTGATTTTGGTAACATTTGCTCATTATTTGCCAAATTCTGAATGATTGAATCTACCTCTCTAGCTCCAGTGCGCGCTCCCGAAACGGGGGATCAGATTTTAACAGGGGAACAGAATTTCGCACAAGACCGGTTTTCTGACTATCAGTGCTACCTCGTCAGATTTTCCTATCATAGCACGGATAGATCTCTAAGTCTGCCTGTCAGTGCTACGTGTCCAAAACTGCTACCGTCATGTTTACAAACAGAAAACTATAGCGGGTTGTGTTGATGTTAAATAACATTATTTGAGTGAAGGGGCTGAAGTGGAAGCTTAGGAGTTATGCTTAGCATTACATTGGAACAATTTATATCCTTGACGAAACCACAAGAAGATCACTTACTTCATCTGAATATCCTACCTGTTTAAAATGAAAAGCTATAGATGTATACACTAATCCTTTTACTAGAATATCCTAACTTAAAAAATATTTGAAATATAGAGTTGTTTGTAAGAATAAATCAGTATCAGACAGGGGAAACACGTTTTTATTTAAATTAAATTAAACACAGACAAATACAGATCACCACAACTCTTTTTTGCGCATTAATATGTTGTATGTCTGTTATCAGATGCAGCGCAGCCACAATGTGTCCACCGAACTGCGCAGGTCACTGCGCTCCTGAAATGATAGGACACGATTAATATACACTACACAATATTACACGGCTATTATACAGCTTCAATCCCACATAGTATTGCTACCAATATCTGCTTAGCAAAGTTTAATAATAAAAAAAGAGTAATTACACTAAAATATTTTAAAATATAGAGACAAAATAGCCCACAAAACAATGTATTTTGTACTGATTATGATCTATTTATGGCTAGCAAAGATAAACAGAAAACAGGCCCTTGAAAGCTGACCGAGTTTGAGCACCATTGGCGTAGTGTGTCACAATTATCTGGAGCTGTCTATGGGTCTTTAACCCCGCCCGCTTTGCACCCTTTTTACATGTGTCCAGAAAGACTTCAGCAAAGTACTTCCCCACAATTCATCACTGCATGTGACTTTTTTCAATTTAAAGGTGGATATGTGGCAATGGTTATTTTTGATCTATTGAAATTTTTAAGAAAATAATATGACAAGCCACACACCAGTAACAGAAAAGTGTGACATAAGCTGAGCAGAAAAAAGAATAAATAAATAAAAAATAGTCACACAAACTAACAATATGAGGAAAGTAAGACAGGAAATGCAAGAGGAATTTCAAATCTTAAATTAAGCTAAATATAAAAAAGCCAAATGTTTGTACTTTTGTTCACTTTCTTAAATAAAACTTCCTTAAATATATTTTACTTAAAAGAAATTAAAAACGTGGTTGATTTTTAGAAAGTGGCATTCATGAATTAAAATCGTTAATGTCATAATTTGACTCTTCACCCCTGTTAGACCAACTTTTATTATATCAAAACGTGAAAGAGGATCTCTTAAACAATATTCAATTTTGAAAATCCTTCCAAAAACATTATTGGACTTGCAATTGAAAAAATTGGTTCTGCTGTATTGATATCTGAGTCACATAGCGTACAAGATTTGGTATTTATATTGAATTTCTTTTTCAGAAAGTCTTTACAAGTTCAACTTGCATAATTTTGAAACGAATTTCTTTATTTTTTTGTGGAAGTGGAAAAAAGTGAATTCATTTTTTTCAGAGATATATTTTAAACAAATTTTTTCTTCTCAAGGAATATGGGGAGAAAATTGACATCAGTGTGTTCCTTATGAATTTATTATTACATTTTTTGTTTATAGAGTCACTGCTATTTATAATCAGAGTTCTTTTGGAGTAAAGGCCGAATGTGTAATCATACCATTAATTAGCTGACTCATAGCTGGAGGAATTGCCTTTAAGACTCTAATAAAAGCAATTTTTTTTTTTTTTTTTACAAAATCATCATACAATAAAAAGTTGTTGTCGGAAATATGGCAGTGTTCGCTATGCAAGCTCTTTGTTGAAAAATCAGTTTTCAAACAACTGATTTTGTGTTTGAAACAAAATCAGTTTCAAACAAAAGTATTGAAATAATTTTTGTTTCACTCTACTGTACTATACTCCTGCAATGACTTTGGAAAGCAAAAATATCTATATTGTACATTAAAAAAATTGTTTCTTGTTGTTGTTGAGCTCTTTAGCATCACAAGTGCCAAAACGGTGACCGCTCCCGCCATTTTGGAAGTCCAAGTTGGGACACACACAGAGGTGTACTGTCCCAATTCTCAAATTTTTGCATGCTTGTTACCTGCATACTTGAACACTTATGTTCACTTTGACTGAGTGCACACTTCACAGAGAGGGGTAGGATGTAGCGCAAGTATTGGGACCAGACCTAAAGCTCTACAGGCCTCACCTGATCAGTTTTAGGTCAGAGTTTATGATTCAGCAATAAAAGTGTTGGCAAAGATGGCATCCATGGGAGAGTTGAAACACCATAACAACTACTGAGCAAAGAGAACATGAAGCCACATCACACTTTGATGATCCCCAATACTTCTGGAAATATTTTGTGTAGTCTGGGGAGATAGAAGCAAGCTTTTTGAAAGGTTTGTGTTCTTTTACATCTCAAGTAAAACAGAGCATTTCAGAAAAGGACACTTTCAAACGTGCATGGGTTATATGTTAATATAAGCCATGGAAAATCCCTCATTAACTTCTGCTCAAAAGATATTTGTTCTGTTAAAAACTTAAGTAAACTCAGAGACTAAACTATGACACATTTGAGTTTTTCTTCTTATTGTGTTCTATTTTTATTCTTTAAAGATGACAGGTTTAGATGTTGAGAAGGACCAAATCATTGAAATGGCCTGCATCATCACAGACTCTGATCTGAACATTATAGCAGAGGTAATACAAACAATAAGTGCTTCAGTGTGTGATGACTTCAGTTTGTCTTGGAAATGAAGCTCATTTGTTGTTGCTTGTTAGGGACCATCCATGATCATCAACCAACCAGACGAGCTTCTGGGTGGAATGTCGGACTGGTGTAAAGAGCATCATGGGAAGGTAGACACTCATCCCAAACTGCGACAAACTATTGCCGCTTGGTTTGTGTTTTTTCTAATGAACTGGTCCATCCTTACATCCATCCATTCAGACATTTCTGTGAATGGTGTCATACATGCTGCTTTGCTTTACTACTTTATCTGTTTGTATCAGTCAGGACTGACCCAGGCTGTTCAAAACAGTAAAATGACCCTGGAACAAGCAGAGTATGAATTTCTGTCCTTTGTCAGGCAGCACACTCCACCTGGACAATGCCCTCTTGCCGGTAAGTTTAATCCACTGTGTAACTATTCATAGATTCATGTAAACATTACAGTAGGTTGTCTAGAAAAGCTATAGAAACACACTCGTGTTAAGTGACTCATACACAAGTGTGCTGTGTTGTAGTGTGGAACAACTTTGCTTGTGTTTACAGCTCTGAAAGCATTTGTTAGAATGCATGAGAACTACACAGAATATGATTCTACTGAACTATTTCAGCATCATACTCAGTATGGCAATTGTGTTTAACATAAATTGTCTGACCAGTGACCAAATTAATAATGGGTACATTATTAACATATCCATTATTTTGAATTTATTTACATAATAAATTCAAAAGACAAAAATGCTGAATGCAGAGTCTGTAACACAAAATTCAACTTCACAGATAAAAAAAAATATCACTATTTACAGGCACGTGTTTAAAAAACAAATCACCACTTTAGCTCACAGCTAAATGTCGTCTTATTGTGTGTTACCTTTTATTTGTCTTGCTATCATGTTGTTGCGTCAAGGATTTAATTAGGGCTGTTGTAAATGAATATTTTAGTAATTGAGTTCTCTATTGATTATTCTTACGATTAATCGAGTAATCGGATAAAAAAAATTATAAAATATTGGCAAATCTGGCATAACACCGGTGTTACTATCGGATATCAGTCCAACTTTTCATTTTTGAGCATCCCTAACAGTTACTTTTCTGTAGTTTAGAAAACTAACCTGTAAAAATAACAGCTCACTTTCTAAGTTAACCTGAAGAAAAGTTATACAAAGACTTGAAATTATATTAAATTTAATAATAAAGAGGCAGGTTCACAAATACGCTTATAAAAAATGTCTATGATCCAGCTGTTAGTTCTTTGGTAAGTTTAATAGATGAATTCTCACCTTACCTATTGACAAACCCAAAGCTTGTCAAGCTTTAGGTTTGAGAATAAGGGAAATGTCGTCTGGAGTGGGGGTGGTGGGGGCTTGGGGTGGTGGGGGCAGGCGAGCGAACGAACGTAAGATGGGGGTGGAGGGGAGGAAGTCCGGGGACCGGTTAACCAGGGGACGAAAGTAAGAACGGGTGGAGCAATATGGGATATTTACGGTACCTTCGTTCGTCACACAAAACTCATCTACCAGCCATTTACCACCACGGTGATTTCTGCTACCCGTTTGTTGATGATATGAAATTTATTGTGCGGTTCGTCCGTAAAGCTACACTTACACTATAAGCATCAACTACTCAGCCGCCCGCCGTTTTCAATCTAGCCGCTCACCTGTATAAATACTCCTGCAGCGCTCTTCCCACTATTCGCTCTCAACCAGCAGCACCCGGAGGAAAAAAGCTGCCGTACTCCAGGTATCGCGCCATCGCACCAATAAGGATGCCTATTTTTCCCTAAAAATCGATGAAAACCCGGGCATTATTATCAATCAATAAAATCCCCACGGGCCGAGCTTGAAAATTGGACATTATGCCGCTTTTGTCAACAATTCAGAGGCGGAAGTCAGAGCTCCGCACAAAGCAAGTAATGTTCTGGCTGGAGCATGATGCGCTAAATATTAAAACATAAATTAACGAAGCTTCTAGGCTGGTAAATTTTCCTCAAGGAATTTTAATAATCGAGGTACTCGAATCATTTGAGTAATCGTTTCAGCCCTAGCCTTAATATTTGTGTTTTATTATTTCTTTTCCAGGCAACTCTGTGCATGCAGACAAAAGGTTCCTCGACAAGTACATGTCACAATTCATGTACCATCTTCACTACAGAATCATTGATGTCAGCACCATCAAAGAGCTCTGTAGGTAAGGATTTGATCCTCCAATGTGTTGTGAGGCTTCCAGTACTCAGTCTTGTTCACACACATCAAAATTTGCATTTCCTCCAAATTTACGGAGAATGCTGAATGGATGAGATGATCTATTGAGGAACCAGAAGTCAAGCAAAAACACTTAAAATGTAAGAAGTACAATATAAACATATTCAAAGACTCATACTGAAATGTGGGATGTAATTGAAGTCATTCAGGTTTCAGCAGCTTTAGTTTGCTTTCACACCACATTAGTGTTCGGTCCATCTTAACTGACCACAATGTGTTTGACATGGTGAGAAAGTTAATTTGAACTGTGGTGTGAATTCTGATCTGCCTGGAAGGGGTTGGTCTTGGTTCACTTGGAAGTGAACCCTTAGAGCGGTTTTCTTGCAGTGACTTTTACAGTGCAAGAGAAAAGCAGCTGAGACTAGGTCAGTCTCACTATCTACTCTGGTAGATAGTGAGACTGTATTATCAGTCATATTCTGGCTTAACTGGTGGGGGGAAGCACTTAAAGCACCACTACTTCGGAATTTATTGCTCGTGTAAGTGACAACCAACCAATCATCATGAAACCCTGGTTTTCATGTTATGAGAGTCCACAACACAAGTATTGGTAGCTTCTATTTTTTTCAGGGTGGGGTTTTGATGTTTTGCTTTGTTTTTTAAGCAGTAATTAAAAACCTCATAATTTGGCAAAATCCTGAGTTTAAAACACTTAATTTATATTCTGTTTTTCTTTTAATAATTGTTCAGTTGACTTCTATTATGTTAATATTTTCTGCTAATACTACTAAGAATGAAAACATAACTGGTGATGGTATTAAAATTTCTGTGTTTGAATTATGTTGTTTTGATATATTTTTAAAAATGAATTTAAAAAAGATTTTGCTTCTGCTCTGAATGTTTACAGACGGTGGTTCCCAGAAGAATTCAAGATGGCACCTCATAAGAGCGCAACCCACAGGTTAACAAAAACAAAACACATGAAATTACAGCTTTATCAATCATTAAATCAATGTTACTAAAATACCACAAAGCTGTAGTTCAGTAGGTATTACTGTGTGCTTAGATTAAATAGATGAATAGTCTTCTGAGTGGTGTATTAGGTGCAATTATTATGGCTGCTCTCACTAACACTTTAGTTAAAGCCCAGAATAAATTCTTTGTCTCTCCCATGGTGTTGGCATAATGCTCAGGAGGAATGCAGCAAATGCCACAGTCAGATAGTGGGGAACCTGTGAGTTATCCCATTAGATCATGAGTTTCCAAAACCACGCCTGCTCACACACACACAATAAAAGAACCCTTGTAAAAAAGCGAACACAGGATCAGTTTGATCCTGCCAGACTGCGCACAGAATAAAGAACTCATGGGTCTAAATGATCCTGTCTCTTAAGGTCATGGGAGAATTAAGGACATATTTAATGTATTTCATACATTTTCTCCTTAACTGCACGTGTAGTATTAGTTGTATTCAATTACATGTCAAATGTAGAGGAAAATGAAGAAACTCTCACAGGTGAAAACCTTGACGATAGGAAAAAGCAACCTACATGCATAGAAGAAGAATGCTGACATCACAAGATAGCACTCTGTTTACGGCACTAATAATGGATGCTGATGTTTATGGATCAATTTTAACGTTATTCAGCAATAGGGGCCGACAGTATTTTCACAAGATCATAACAGGAAGGAAGCTGATAAAATAAATGCCCAGTAATAGCGATGGCAGTCAGTGGCGCACTGACTGCACTATAATGGGTGAAACATGAGGGGTGGGTTTGGGATGTGATGCACTTCACTGAATGAAGATTAAGCACAAAGTTTTTCTCAGCTGTATAAGTAACAGTTGTACTTTACCAAACAATGGTCACTTTAAAACTCTTACACTCTTACATTTTCTGTTTTTCCAGAGCCTTAGATGACATAAAGGAGAGTATTAAGGAGCTGCAGTACTACAGAGCCTGCATTTTCAAAGCACCATCAGAGAAAAGAAACACAAGATTGTAGAAAATGTTGGCAATGAAAGGAGTTCATGAATGAGACTGTTGAAATACTGTCAGTTGGATTTTTGTTTTCTTGTTACATTTCCCTCAGAAAGGGAATAAGTACTGAAGTTTTGTTGGAGTGAATAAAACTCTAAAAAAGTTTTTTCAGAAAAAATTATTTCAACATAAATACAATTTAGGCAGAATCACTCAGTATTTTACTTTTTAATTAATTTGAAGAAACAGGTGATCTGTATCATTACTTCTATAGAGAACATTCAAGCCTTACAAGTGGTATATTACAAGCACCAGTAAGGCGCTTAGGTTTGAGAACCAATGAGAACGAGACATGATTCAACTCTGTTACGGCAATATAGACAGTAAGTGGGGAAAAAAAACCTATAAATTCTAACTTGATTGCATTACGTCAATTATGCTAAGCTAAAACCCACAATTCCAGCAAATTTCTACAGGTAAAAATTTTAATGCTGTTGCTTTTTTTCCCAATTTCGTTCCAGAGTATTCATATTCTGATGTAAAATATTTGTTAGTGGAAGGAAGTTCAGCTTCATTATGTAACTTTTAACAATCAGCTCCAATCAGTGGGTTAATTTAGTCAGTCATCAATTGTGCAAGTTCTCCCACTTTAAAAGATGAGAGAGGCCTGTAATTGACATCATAGGTAGACCTCAACTATGAGAGACAAAATGAGAAAAAAAAATTCAGAAAATAATTTAAGGAATTTATTTGCAAATGTGGGTGGAAAATAAGTATTTGGTCAATAACAAAAGTGCGTTTCAATACTTTGTAATATATCCTTTGCTGGCAGTGACAGAGGTCAAACGGTTTCTGGAAGTCTTCACAAGGTTGGCACACACCGTTGCTGGAATGTTGGCCCATTCCTCCAAGCAGATCTCCTCTAAAGCAGTGATGTTCTGGGGCTGGCGACAGCAACACGGACTTTCAACTCCCTCCAAAGCTTTTCGATGGGGTTGAGATCTGGAGACTGGCTAGGCCACTCCAGGACCTTGAAATGCTTCTTACGAAGCCACGCCTTTGTTGC
>CAEGAE010071106.1:0-22907 GCA_903067095.1 Girardinus metallicus | reverse complement strand
CCCCCCCCTCGCCCCAGAGATTACGCTTTCCCCCCCCCCCCCCCCCGCCCCCCCCCCCCCCCCCCCCCCCCCCCCCACCCCCTCTTCATCCCAGCAAACATCACTCACTCGCATCATAATCTACTCTGAAAGATGCATATTTGTAATTGCTGGCCAAAAAAAAAAAAAAAAAGTACTGTTCGTGGATGATGTTTTGTCAACAGACAAGGGGGGGGTGTCTCTAAATCGTTTCATCCCTTGACGTGTAACCATGTCACAAGGGGGAAACGAAACATTCTCATCCGGAACAATATGGGAAAGATTAGAAAAACACAACTCGGTATTAATACTGGTATATAGGCTGATTGAGGATTGAGTCAGCTGCGATGGCAGCAGAGGAAAACCAGTGGAAGCTTCTGAGTGTTTCTCTCAAGAAAAGAGCACAATTAAAAAAAAAAACTCTTATTTGTGAAACAAGAAGGCAGTAATGGTCGGATTTGGACCGGCCAACATCCGGACATTTGATCTGTGGCATAATGAAGCACAAGCTTGAATTACAAGCGTGAGGCTTAACCTTTCCTTGCGGAACGACCATTGAGAACTTGCCAGAAGTCATCAATATTTAACAGCTGTTGCTATTATGAAATTCTTTATGGGTTAATGTGGTTTGCCGGCTTGCACGCAAGGCCTTGGCCGCCTTCCAGCAGTCTGTCAGGAGGAAGGGGGAGGTAGATTGACAGACGGCTGGCTCGCGTGACAAGCAGCCCTTGATCAGCCAGCTCCTCTCTCTCTCTCTCTCTCGGAGAGTATTGCTCTCTCCACTGTGGATTTCCTGTGCCTACAGAGAGAGAGAGAGAGGCGTACGCAGAGAAGAAGAGTGGTGAGGGAAGAGGCGGGACTAGGCAAAGGAGGTGGCAGCAAGCCAGTCGAATCTCAACACACACACGCATACAGTAGTCTTTACACCCACTCTATTACATGTTGTAGCCTTGTAGGAGAGGAGGAACTGCTGTGCCGCACGGCGTCGTGCGTGCTCAGGACGAAAACATTTCTCCGGAAAATGTATATGCAGCCAAAAGATGGCATCCATGCTGCTTCAATTACTGTAGTTTACCAGACGAGGAGGGGAGAATTAATAGAAAACATGGGTCAAAGTGAGCAGCCGTGAAACCGGCTGCTGTTTCAGTTCGGAATTGGCCGGTTTTCCCTCGGTTTGGTTCTCTGATTGGTAACCTGCAGGACGGGCCGATGAAAAATCCGACTTTTATTTGAAACCTTTTCGTTAAATGCAACAGAACTAAGAATTCCCACTTTTTCAGGACTTTCAATACACTACGTTTCAAAATGTGCTTTGAACTTCTTTTTAATTTAATCAAATAAAGCTAAAGGCAGGGAAACACAGCCTCTGAACAGGGACGACCTTGTATTTCCTTCATTATTGGATTCTAAACTAGCACCTCCATCAAGAAACCTGCAGTATTTTCTTTTCTTTTTTTTTTATTTACAGTGGTCCAGGCTATTATAAAGAAAAGCCTGATGGCTGCATCACTGCTAATGTTGCTTTTGATTGTCTCTTAAATTCTTAATTGAACATTCATTGATAATTTAGTGAATTACGTATGTAATGTATGTAAAAAAAAAAAAAAAAAGATCAAATTCAGCCAAAACAATCTGCATCAGCCAGCACGGTCTCATTTTCACTGTGAATATTATTATAAACGAAGAAAAAGACTTTTTAACCCAGATCAGCAAAATAGCATAGACTGTATGAAGAACTGCAACGTTTAGCTGTGCTATGCTACTGAAATTAGAAGGAAATAGTTATGAAATGACAACAAACTACAGCTGTGCAGCCAAAAAAGACGAATTTGAAGTAGCCAGCACCCATCGACAGGTGTCACGAGTCAAATAGATAAAAAAAAAAGTTGTAAATCTTAGTCATGTTGCATTTTTCACTTATAAAACAGTGCAGTGCTTCACAATAATAATAGAAAATACAACTTTAAAGTCAAGAACTTTTATAACTGTATTATTATACACCATAATAATAGTATCACTTGCACCCATTCTCAGCAGCTCTTTTTTTTCTTTTTTTTACGTTGGCAATTTTGAAAAAATTATTTCCCTTTCTTTTGTCTCTTTAATCCGCGATGTAAAACCATCTAAGTGCCTTCTCGTTTTTCTGTCGGCTGCATGTCTTTTTCAGCTACTCTTGGTTTTACAGGAGGAAGTGGCTTTAAAAGAGGGGATGTTGAAAACAGGCAAACGCAACCACACTGTGCTCTCTACTCATCTGCTGGCACTGCGGCCCGCGCTCACCTCTCCCCCTGGAGGTTTCAGGAGCAAACAGCTCGTTAGGAGGACTTCGTCCACGCCGGCTTGCTGGCACAGAGCAGGAGGTTCTTGGCGCGTCTGGAGCTGATGACAAAGATTTTTTTTTTATTTTGCATAAGCCTGTAAAAAAAGGTTTATGCATACTCGTGGATTTCTTGTCCTTTTTTCTTTGACTTTTTGTCTTACTTGCACGCTTCATGTCATCAAACCGACCTGAAAATCAGACACCAGGAAACGAAAAGTAGTTTTCAGATAATAATCGGTTTTGCAAAGGCAAAAATGTGTGGTGTAGAGTCTTGGTCTGATATTAAGATTTGATTTTAATTAATTTAAATAATAACCTTAACCCTAACCCCAACCCTATAAGAGGATAAAATACCTTTTGACAGCACTTTACACGTAAGATGATATTTCAACCCAGTTATTAATTCAGATCAAACAAGGAAACTGCTTGATAACTCCCTACTCAAAGTTCTCTCTCAGAGGTCCTTTGTTGGCATTACCGTAAAAATGAGGTCAAAGCGTAACCTAATAATTGGAGGGTGGTCTTGATGTTCAGTACGCTCAGTGGAAAGACGATTCTCGCCAACCGAAGGAACCAAACACTTCAAACCTCACCCTTTTGGCAGCTTCCACATCCCTGTACTTGTCACTTCTTTTTTTATTTATTTTTTTTTTACCTAACACCCAGTCCTCACACAACGCCCATAAACGCCTCACCATTACCCACTCTGGTTTCCTTTTCGGACCAGAGACGGAGAAAATTCCAGGCGAAGAAAAGCAAAGCCGAAGACGTTAGCGGGCGAGGAATAAAGCCCGCATTGTTGGCAGGGAAAGTGCCAGTGCCGATAATTAATCATCCCGAGTGTTTGTCTTTCCTGACGTAGCATCCTCTCCAAGAGCAGCCATAAGAGGGAAAACAAAAATATATGAGGCGTTGAAAGGGGGGGAAATAAAGACGGTCATTAGACTCATTTCCCCTCCGCAATGGTTTCCACAGGTTGGATGATATTTTGGTGATTGAACAGAAGGATTTTTCTGTGGGATGGCTGTCTGCAGCTGTTTGTTTGTATGTGTTCTCACTTAGTGGAGGCGATGACAAAGCAATTAGCACAAGCACTGGCTTTCAGGCTGTCGGTGCGTTTCATGAGCTGCGTTTCAGCTTCAGGAAGAAACGATTACTTGTGGTGGAGAAAAAAGAAAGAGTCCAAACAAAACGTATGGATGCACAAATCTCTGTTTGCACCAAAACTGGTTGATTACCCGTTATGCAAAGCTGAACAAAGTTGGAGTGGAGAGAAGGGAGCGATGAAGTAGAGTTGGAAGGGGGAAGGGATGAACACAGGGGATAGTAAAAGGTCAAAGGTGATGAGCTGAGATCGTAATGAGGCTGTACGTTGGGGGCGGTGGCGTTGGGAGGGGTTGGAGGAAACATTAGAGGACATGTTGGCGTGGAGTTCATAATGGTTTTCATAATGTAGATGGAGGTTTGTGGGGATGTGAGTTGCGTGACTAATCTGCGCTTGCTGCAATGAGTGATGGAGCAAAGGGCTGATCTGTCGGAGGGAGCCACATGCCCCACTGACCGAACAGCCACAGGACAGACACGCAAACATGCCTCTAAATATGCAGTGATGGGAGAGCATGTGACAGTTCAGTAAACCAAACTCTTGAGAGCAGGTGCCTCGCAAAAATCGTTCGTACCCCCTTGAATGTTATCACATTGTTGTTACCAACCGCAAATTGGGAATTTGTGTGACGGATCGACACAAAGCGGCACAAAAGTGTGAGATGGAAGGAAAATGAAAGAGGAAAGAAAAAAATCTTTCACAAAGTCTGGCATGTGTTTTGTATTAAGTCCCGTTGAGTCTAGAAAAACACATTTTGCTGCATTTGAAGCTGTAAGGCTTTTAGAGTATGTCTCTACCAGCTTTGAGACTTGACATTGTTGCTCTTTCTTTGTTGAAAATACCTCAGACTCACCTGTCACCATCAGTTTTCAAGCCGTTATAAGCGTGTGTACACACCAGTCCACTTTAATATAACTAATTCATTTTCTAGAAAGTCCGGTTTGTGTGAAAGTCTGGGAGGTGTGAATGCGCAGTCGAACTCTGATGCGAACCAAAACAAAGAACTGTGGTCCGCCTATAAACCGAAGTCCCAGTTCGGTTGACGTAAACTCTTCCGTTGTCCACAGTGAATGCTAAGCAGATCGGAGGTCGCTCCCAAAGCAGGAAACAAAACTATAGCGCAGGGCATTGTGGGTAAATACAACCAAAACAAAGTTGCGTGTCTAGCGCTAGCATGAGAAATGGCTCTTCGTCTTTCACCAAAGAAAACGAGAAATCCTACAACTGCTAAAAACTGACACGCCGTTTGTGTTTATGTTTTGTGTTGCGATCAGTGTCTTCTTCAGAGGTTTTCATGTCATTTACTTCAGTTGTTCTTGATGCAGCGCCACCACAGGCTTCTCAGATTAACGCTCTCCTTGCCCAGCGTTTAAAGTCAGTTATGGCGGACGGCAAAGTCTTTGGTCGGCTTGCTGTGTAATACTCTTTCCAACTCCAGCTAATGGATCTTTGACGTAATGTTTGAAGAAGATCATTGAGCATAAAGCATAAATTAGCCACTGTATTGTGCAGGCTTTACTTTGAGAGAGAAAATATCTATGAGGTTGAGGATAATGAGAGAGTGTTGTGATATTGTATAGGTAAAAGTATACAATATTATAGGTTGTAGTTCTAGTTCTGTAAATTTACGTCTGCAAATGTTCCCCTCTTATTTTCTAAATAGTCTTCAATTTAGAAGAAATCACTCTAGAAATTGCTCAAATTTTAAAAAGTCTTGTTTGTACTGGATTGGATCCACTATTAATGATCACTTCCAGGCTGAATCATACAATATTTACTTCAACTACTAAGGACCTGAGGTTAGCTTTGCAGGTTGTGCAGCACAAACACATCAGTCTGACAAACCAGTTTGCCCCAAACTTTCTGTGATTGTTGGATGTGCTTTTTTGTGCTTAAGGAACCCTGCAAAGTTATTCAAACCCTCAAACTGTTTCCCTGCTTTTAAACTGACCCAACACACTCGCCTGGTGTGGTAACTAGCATTTATGCCGTCCAAAAGGGAGTCTGATACGGGTAATGACTCTGCCACATGTATGAGAAATGCTCTAGCTCTCCCTTTAATCATTCACAACAGCGCCTTTGTAAACAGAAACATCATTGTCAGTCGTTTTTTGAATTTTTTCGGCGCCGGCCAGCGTGGGGCTTAAAACAACAGCTGCTCCTGCGTGACCGACGTCGACCGGCCGAAAAAAACAAAAGCAATGATCTCATTGTTGAGTCTCTTTTGAAGTAATTGATTTCAGTCTCCATCACATGTGCTGATGTATTTACGTGTTTTCTTTCTGCAGCGAGTCAAGACAAACCCTCCAGGAAGCACGTCACCATCCCAGCATCCTCTAACCCTGAACCCAGGAAAGATAGCCTTCCTCTGGGCACCACCATCAATGAAAGCAGCCTCCTCCTGGAAGTAAGAAACCATATGACCCGTGTGTGTGTGTGGGGGTGAGTGTATGTGCGTGTCCTGTGTGAGTGACATCTGCTTCTGATCGCTTAAACAGAAAGTGTTTTCGGCATACAAGCACCACGGTTTGGCTCGTTTCGGGCGACAAAATGCTCCGTCATGTCGTGCCATTGCGCTTTCTTTCCTTCCCTCCCGTGGATGGCACCGTCGGTGAACTCGCCTGCAGTTCACGCACGTGCCTGTAAGAAGATTTGTCTGAGTGAGTTGCCCCGCGGCGCGACCTCCCTCATGGAGTCGCGGGGTTGCGTGACACACGAGGGCGACACGGCTGCATCGGAGCCGATGGAGGGCGGCGGGAACTCTCACAAGCAGCCGGGGAGGTGCGTGAGAGTCTGCTTAAAGCGCTTCACCCCGTCTTGATGCGCTCATGGAGTGTGAAAGCGAGCAGGAGAGATGTGCAGACTCAGAGTCTGTCTCTTGACAGTCAAAGCAAATTGCGTTTGACGACAAAATGGGACACACCAGGACTTTAACGCAAACACACATAAGGGAAGACACACGGACAGGCTGATAGGTAACACACTGCACCGCTTCTTGCTGGTGAAACAGATCAGGAGCATGGGAACTGCAAACACATCAGATCATTATTACACTCTGCATGACCCGCTGGCTCTCAGTGAGGCTGCAAATTATGACGTTGGTCATTTTCCAGCAGGCAGGGATTCAGAGCCCCGTCCCCTGATGCTGTTAATGTGTTAGGTTCCTCACAGGAACGGTTAACAAAAGACTAGATTGACCGTAATGATGTTCCATCTACTGTTGCGTGACTCAGCTTGGACCGAAGCCTTATGGCATGACTGTGTGCCAAGTTTTTATTCAGTACAAACAACCAGACCAGACACTTTTTTTTTCTCTCTTTTAGGCTAGAACGGCAATCTATTACAGAACTTGAAAACTCTACAGAAAAACAAAAATGTGGTGAGGTTCCTTACTTATCAATGTTTCTGACAACTGGATTCTGTACGAGTGTACATCGTAGAGAAAGTATTCACATCCTTTCCACTTTTTCATCTTTTTTTTTTAAGTGACAAGCTAACAAAAATAGTGCAAAACCGTGAAGTGGAAAAAGCTGAAATTTGCCTTTAAAAATCATTTGATTAGTAAATAGAGGCCACCTGTGTGTAATTTAATCTCAGTCTAAATCCAGATGGGAAGGCCACAGAGGTTTGCTAGAGAACATTAGCGAACAAACAGCGTCGTGAAGACCAAGAAACACAGCAGGCAGGTCAGACGGACAAATGTGGAGATGTTTAAAGCTGGGTTAGGTTATAAAACAAAACTCTAAACACCTCGCAGAGCTCTGCCTGTCGCTTGAAACAGGAAAGAGTGTGGCAAAGCTGCAGCCTACCAACGGCAGCAGCCAAGAGGCCTGAGATAACTTTGGGAGCAGAAGAGATCCAGGTGAAAGATGTTGTTAGAGTTTAGATTGGGCCCAGTTCTAGCCCACAGACGCGCTGTCGGTCCAACCCAATTTGTTGACTCCGGTAATAAACCCAACATCTTTTTTTAACTATGATTTTGCTACTTTAGATTTTAGTCCGCTGTTTAAGCGAACAGTGTAGCTTCTTGCCTTTTTTTTTTTTTTTCTGCTTTTCTTTAACATGTCCCGGCTCCATTTTGTCGCTTATTGTAATCGCAGAGTGAGTCAAGTGCAAATCTTCTGGGATGTGTGATTGATGGGAACCTAACTCAGCTGCTGCTTGAGTGGAGTCTGATTAACTTCTGCACTCAACTTACTTTCTGTATTTCCTCAGCAGGCTAAGCTAACTACATCTCTAGACTACAATAAGTAGATCAACACAGCTTTTTATTGTGCATTCTCATTAGCTTTTCTCTGTGTTATATGTACTGGCGGCTTCCTAAGTGTGCCACAGAAGCCCGACCCGGCCGTAAAGCAAATCACTTTAGTCCGACCCGAATTTCAACTCGGGTTTGGCTCGATCTGAACTCTACAGTTTGTTGTCTTATTTTCTTTTTTTCTTTTTTTTTAATGATTTATTGAGAACAATTTATTATTATAAGAATTTCGATTTCTTCTGGTCTTCATTCATTTTTATTTATGATGGATTTTTTTTTTTTAAACTGGCTATTTACACTAAAATTATTTGACTTTCTCCTCTCTTTGTTCCACAAGAGTGTCAATAAATATCGGTAAATTCGAAAAAATGATCAATTGCCCTGTTCGGTTTAGTGATATAAATCAAGCTTCTTTAAGGTAAACGACATCCTGAAGAAGCCTATTTCAAACGGGAATGTCTGCATAAAGCTTACCTTACAAAAGCGGTAATTGTTATTTTATCATTATTATTATTTTTTTATCATTAAGCACAATAGTGCCACAAAATATTGTCATAAAATTCTGGCTCTGTATCGCCCGTTCCTACTTGACAGGGCAACCAGTACGAAGCTGGCTTTTATGGAAAACAGGCAAGAAGAAAGTCACTGTAGAAAGAAAACAATAAGAGGTCCTGTGTGGCGTTTGCTACATGACGTAGGAGACAAAGCAAACACGAGGGAAAACTGGAGGTTTTTCCTCTACATGGCGCCATAACTTTTAAGATGTTGGAAGTAAAAGGTTTTAGTTTCTCTCGGGGGCTGTTTGTAGTTGCAGATATTTTGTGCCGCGGGACAGCAACAGGTGTTTCAGCTACCTAAAAGCCTCAGAATCCAGGAAATGATGAGAAAAACATATAAAAGACAGCACTCTGTGTAGTGTTGCCAGTGTTAGTGCAGTAGTTTTTTTTTTTTTTTCTTACTTCTGCAGCTCTGTAGTTTTCACGTAACTGTGGACAAGTGGAACATATTTAGTCGTTCTTGGCATTTGTGTTTTACGTAAGACGCGATGGCGACGCGATTCTGCGTCCCTCAAACCGGCGAATCTCCACGTAATGCGCTCGAACACGTGAACGACGCCGGAGCTGCGCTCATCTGTGATAAATCTGCCGGTCGTTGCCCTTTTTGTAAAGCTAATTGAAGTAATCAGTAGGAAAAAATATTAGCTTTTATTGCCTCAATACGCCCTCTCAGGTTAAAAGATCCTGTTTGTTCCAGAAAAATAAAACTGCCAGAGTCCTTCAGGGTTTTACTGCTGCATTTATTGCAGGATTGCAGTGACTTGGAGGACACATGGGGGGAAAAAGTGCACCACTGAGTACATAAACTTGCGTGCGACCGACATGAAAAAAGGTTGGCCTCTTTGTGGCCCCTTCATGAAAACAACATAGCTTTCCTCTATATATGTACACAGCATATGCTCACGTCTATTGTTTGAATGAACAATCGCGGAGATGAGCGGCGGCAGAAAAACTCGTTTTAATCATTTGAAAGGTTATTCTGACTGAAATATCGGAACTTTTTCACCTGCGGAGATCCGTTTTTTGATCTCACAAACGCCAGAGGCGTTTACATTTCCGCCGCAGGCGCATCGGATCACGATTGAAGTCACTGTTTTCATGCACACTTATTAAACCTGGCTCTGGCGTTGTGTTTCTGGATGATATTACGAGCGCTCCAAATCCCTTGAAATTAGGAATCTTAAATATGTTAAGCTGCATTCAATATTTATTCGTTCTTCCAAAAATGTTCGCAGTCGTGTGTTTTGAGCGGCTGCCAGAGCAGTCGGTGCCTCTGCGTGTGTGTGTGTGCGTGCGTGTGTGTGTTTGGGGTCAGCGGGGGGACATGTGCCAGCAGTTGAACTTGTCAAACATCGTCTGCATCAACGCGACCGAGCACCTATCTCCCGTCCTGCCACCGCCCGGCTCCTCTGTCTGGTCGCGCGCATCCCGCTTCCGGAGACGATCTTCTTTAATTGCGACGCCGTAGTCCGGACATTTTTCTAGGTTACGGCTTTCACAGTCCGCCTCTCAATGCAGCATGAGCTCTACGGCGTGAAGGGAGAGCGATCGGTTCAGTGAGTTTACAGGCCGAGTTGTGACAGTGTGTGCAGTGGAATGGCGTCCCCTGTGGATGGTTATCAGATCACTGTAAGGTGTTTGTGAAAGGGGGAGGAAACTGTGGGAGCGAGTGTGAATTTAGTGACCATGAGGATGTACTTTATGTAAAATACCTTCCCTCCCAACACGCATACGCACGCACACACACGCACGCGCACACACACATAGAACCGAAAAGTCCTGCATACTCTCGCTGTAAAACAGAGGTGACAGACTCTGGCAGCAGCAGTCACGCAAATCAGCCAGTCCTGCTGTTGTCACGCAATCCAAGCCGCACAGATGAGAGGACCCCTTCCACATATCCTTCCTGTAACTCCTTTTTTTTTTTTTTTTTTCCCCCCCTCTTCTGTTTGGGTTTTTCCTCGTACCTTTTGCTTCCCTCTCCATCCGCCCGTCTAGGCACATTTGACTGAAGCCGCCACCTTGTTTATGTGCAGCGTTCCTATTTGAACAGCTTTCATCTGGCTGCTCAAACAAACCAAAGATGAACTTTCAACAACAGAAAAGAAATGTGTTTTGCCTTTGGAGACCTACTCGCATTTATTTATTTGTTTCACAAGACCAAAATGATCACTTGAGTTTTAAGGTGAAATGCTTTGTGTCCGTTTCAGCCACATCAATGATCACTTCACTAGTACAGTACATCCAGATGTCAGTAGAAACGACTTTATTTTCCCCCAAAGAAAAACAAGTTAAGAAACAACATGGGTTTCTTTTGCCTACTCTTCAACCTGACCGCCTGTGTTTAATTTTCACTAGTGTTGTCATTCTATTGTATGGATGTCCTACAGTGCCAAAATTTATGTAAAATAGGATATTATATATATAAAATTAAGAGACCACTTAAAGTTATCAGTTTCTCTGATTTTTCTCTTTATATATACATATATGGTTGAGTAAAACGAACATTGTTCTTTTATTCTAAGAACTACAAAGGATTTTTTTTTGTTATTATTTTTATTGACGTATCTAGACGATTGCAGATTTCTTTTCCATTATGGCCAGCATGCTTAATTATTTGTCATTTAATATGTTTTGGCACAACTGCAGCTCCTTAGTTCCATTTTTGCTGACTCTTATGAAGACTTCCATACATCCGTGAAAAGATAAGTTTTGTCAAATGAATTTGTGCTACATTTAGCATCTTGTTTCAAGGATACATTTTTGTACTTTAGTTCCTTCAGGTCACATGTTACAGGATCAGCCTTTTGTGCTCAGTATGTCGAGCTAAAGCAAGAGAAATTAATGTACTTATTGCTCTTATGTTTATTTACTGCATGAATTACAATTTCTGTCTTTGTGTGTGTGTGTGTGTGTGTATGTGTAGTCTCTAACAGGCTTTGCCTTGGTGGTGAGCAGCGATGGCATGGTTTTTTATGCTTCCTCAACCATTGTGGACTACTTGGGTTTCCATCAGGTGAGTTGGAAGTCTTCATATTTAAATACACATACTGCATAAGTTATATGTTTCAAATAAGAGTAGATGTTCACATTCACAGTGGCCGAGGTTTTCGTCACAAGTAGGTTGTGGAAATTGAGATTAAACAAATCCATATTCAAAATAACGAAGCTGCCAGGTGTGTGGGAAAGGATTAAGTGCATCAAGTGCTCAGTGCTAATAATGTAAAGAACATTATTAGCACTGGCTTGGGATTATGTGTTTTATGGAATATGGGAAAAAAAAAAACATTGAGGTAACAGAGAGCTTTCTAATAAAAAAAACACAGACTGAACACAATTTTTGATAAAACAAATGGAAATTAACCATGTAGAAATGTTCACCGGTGTGTTTTCACCGTCAGTTTGTCTGCGCATGAGTCACCTGACAATTTAACGTTCTCCCTTTCATGGAGTCACCCATTTTGAATGATATCAACACTAGCTATCCCATTCCGTCATGCTAACAGCACCACCCTCCTCCAAAACGACAAATAAATCACTTTTCGGTGTTGAAATCTCTCTTTTGTCCGCAGGGAGTCGACATGTAAACCACTGTGGTCTGAGACACTCTGCCTCACTTTATCTACGTGTTTGTGTGAATTTGTGCAGGGTTCATTATGGAACAACAATCTTTGAGAGAACAGCGTAAAAAAAACTGATACTATATTTAGGAAGTCTCATTTTATTATTTGGCATGATTCTTTGTGCCAATAATAATTGAGTATTTCTACTCAGGGTTAAATTGTGAAAAAGGACATTTCAGAATTGTTTATAGAAGTCTAACGGGTCAGAAACAAAATGAAACACTGGATTCTGACTGGATACTCTGAATATCTTTGCTCGCTGGTTCTTATCAGCAGTTTTATCATTTGGTTGTTGCATTATGCTATTTGGTTATCCAAATTTTCCATCTTGCGGAGGCGGAAAGCTGTCCGAACAGGAGCGCTAAACGTAAAGTGCTCCCATAAAAGACAACGCTGCATTGTTTTCACACACATCTCAGGTCAAAATGAAATTCTGAGAATCATTTTAACCATTCTGTAGTTCTTGAATTAGAGTTCAGATTCCACTGCCAGACGCAACTTGTGCGGCAAAACTAAAGTGATCTCAATACTCCCACCTTCTTAAAGTAATGGAATAAGTCTTTTCTTTTTTTTCGCCAAAAGTGATGTTTGTATATAAATCAGCAAAGAAAAAAAAAAAAAAGATTAACGCCATTAATTTACGGAGGTGACGACATTGTAGTTTAGAGAGAATTAAAACGTCAAATATTCTGAGTTGTACCAGTTTTCACACAGGGGTTCGCCCAGCCGATTATTCATATTTATTTATTTCATTACTCCATTAAAAGCTGAATGAAAACATATTATTTCTCTCAAAACGCACTTTTAAATTTTGCGGGTGTTTAATTTCCATTTTGCTTAGGTCTATGTGTTAAATGTAAATAATGGCAAATGCTACAGCTAACATTACAAACTGTAATATCCCATGTAGTATTGCTATACGTCAGTCGCGAAGGACTAACTGCTGGTCTCGTTTTAGATAAAACAATTGGATAATCTCCAAAGATTTCTGCTTTAAATGTTTACAAACCGTGATGGCTGACAGGATATACTGCCACCTGCCATGCAGATGCATTTCAAATTGAACATTAAAATACAAATTAAACTGTCAAACTCCCGTCACGTACAAGCGGCTCTTTGTTTTGGCGGTGTGGTCGCGGTGGTGTGACAGTTCACCGGCCCGATGTAGCCGCCCCACATGGGTAGTTTTCATTAGAGAAATGCAAAAATGCGCGATCAAGAGAAAGAGACAAGGACACGCAAGGACATGACCGAGAGCCGTAACATCACAGCACGCAAACCACATTCATGAGTATTTGTTGGTGATCAAAAGGTTCTAGTTCCCCACATTTAGGACTTGAAAATGAGACACTCCCACCCCCCCAAACACATACACACACATAGGCACATACTTTCCTTGACAAGGCCTCAAACAAACACATTGCACCAGTTTGGGCCCATAACTGTAGTGAGAGGACACTTATTAATATACCACAGAAAAAAACAAAGAATAGAGAAGGCTCAACTGAGTGGCACCACAACAAAAGCCCCAGAGAGAGGCAGAAAACATTCACTGGTCTTTGATCCAATTTGTCGCTGGAGCAGTTAGCCTTTGAAGGTCAGTTAAAACATCACTTACTCTCCCCTTCTTCTTTTTTTCCCCTCTTTCTTTCCCTCTCTGCATGTTTCTTTACGAGACACAAAAACAATAGTCACTCGATCCGTCTGTGCGCCCGAACGCCAGTAGGGAACCGCAGTCCGCGGGGCCAAGTGCTTTGCGAAGACGGTGGGAACAGATTGTGTTTTCAGAGGCAGGCGATCAAAAACCCTCGCGTGCCACCGCCATGGAAATTCTTGAGAGAGGGCGGGGGTCGAGGGAGAGAAGGGAAGAGGAGAAGGTTGAACGTTACAGCGAGGAATCTGACAGGGAATGACAGAAAGCAAAAGTTATTGCTGGAAAAGAGAGAGGGGAGAGGCCTGATGAAAGCGGGATGGAGCCCCGGCTCGGGATGTGTGCGTGTTTGTGTGTGTGTGTGAGAGAGCGAAAGGGGATGGGGAGGGCTGGCTGAGCCGGACCGCTGCTCGGAAGCTGGTGTCACGCAATGTTTGACAAACACAGCTGCCCTCTCTGCTCGTGCAGCTGCCCTTCGGCTGTTTGCTGCACTGACTAAATCCTCCTGACTTGTGTGCCTCGCTCTGTGTGTGTTTAAAGGGATGCATACTGATCTGGCATAACGTTATGACTATCTGCCTAATAGCGTGTTGGTTCCCCAGACTTGTTGAGGTATGGACTCCATTAGCACCAAGTGTATGGCACCAAGATTGGAGCAGCATACTTTTTACGTTCTGCGTGTTGTGAGGTGCGGCCTCCAGGCGTTGGACTTGCTTACTCACTCACCCCACGGATCATAGATTGTCTTAAGATCTGGGAAAACATGAGGCTATCATTCTTGTGCTCCTCAAACAATTCCTCAACCACTTCTCCTTTGTGGTGGAAGTCATTATGCTGCTGGAAGAGCCCACAGCCATCAGATTATTCCTTACATGGTCTGCAACAGTTCTTAGGTATGTGGAGCATGGCAACATTAACGTGAAAGACAGGACCGAAGGTTTTCCAGCATTGTACCGGAAAATGCCGGAAAAAGTAATTCACTACCTATGCCACTTGCCTTTTTCCCCCCATTACGGTTCTGGTGCCGCACCTGGATACCCACATGATTTATCCACCCTGACCACCTTCTTCCACCTACATGTTCCTGTTCCGATGCTAACACACCCTTTGTTGGACTGTAGCTCTACGACTTTGGCTACGTTCACAAAGCAGCTAAATGAGACCCAAATCCACTTTTTATTGCCCTTTTGGGATCCATATACAACTTCTTCTACCACAGTCTGAACGGTCCGATTCCAATCTTTTCAGCCCCCCACCAAAAAAATCTGATCTCTGCCACAATGTTAAAGCTTTTCTGAGATGAAATGACTAGAAAAGACTTCCTTTCTCTAAAGCTAGGCACACGTGTTAGTGAAAAGCCTCTCGTCCTTCCCTCTATCTGACCGAAACCTGTCCCCGCAGACCGACGTGATGCACCAAAACGTCTTCGACTACATCCACATAGACGACCGCCAGGAGTTCAGGCGCCAGCTCCACTGGGCCATGTGTCCCCCACAACATCAGGCGATGTCTGGGCAGCCAGATAGCCAGTTACCGGCGGGAACAAGTGCGTACTGCTCACAAGTTTGTTTGTTTGTTTGTTTTTCCCTCCACTTAAGTTGCTTCACATATTCACATTCTTTCACCATCGTGTTACAGGTGAAGACTTTGTCGTGGGCAGCATGTTCAGCTCTCCGGAAGCAGGGGAAATTCCCCCAGAGCTCTCCTGCTTTCTCAACAGATGTTTCATAGCCAGAGTCCGCTGTCTGTTGGACAGCACCTCTGGGTTTTTGGTGAGTGCTCTGAACCGGCCAAAGCAAACTCCACGTGGACCAAAAATAGAAGACACAAGCTAATCTAAAATTGAAATTAATGCCTTCGTACAACCAATTTTATTGCACAACTTCAGCTTTTATGGTTATTTCTCTAGCATTAATCGGGTTTAGTCCACACTTTACACCATTGCTTGTGACGGTTTTGAGACCCTCAGAGGAAAATAATCACAGTCAGGAGTAGGGGAATAAAAAGAACATAAGTTTCTGCTGGAGTTAGCAAAATGACATCTACAATGTTTTGTTTGGCTGCCATGTTCTGCCAAACCAGAAGCTCCACACAGCCGTCTTCTGCCTCCCACTTTACTGCCAATTACCTAGTAAATGTCGATAACATAGTCCCTGCTCAAAAAAGCTACAAATATGACACAAACAATTGTAATATGATAACTTTTTTCCCCTTTAAAGCAACAAATATTTGTTGCTAACAAGCTAAATCAAGAAGGTGAATTAGCTAATCTGCCCATTTTAGCCTACATGCTAAATGCGTTAGCGTCTTCAGGGAAAATTGGCAAAATTTTTAGAGCTGTGAATGCAGTTGTTGACTCTTCCACGGTGTTATTTGGAAAATAACGCAGCAGAATGATCTACTCTTGTCATTTTGAATGATGACGTGGTTTAGCGTGGGCGGATAAAAGATAAAGTGAACTGTGCCCACTCTTGCAGCCTGCAGCAGCTCTCATCAAGATTAGAGCATAAAAATACCAGCACTTTGTTGCTGAGTCATTTGACGCAAGATTGAATTTAGATTGTGCCACATGGTGTACCAAAAATAAAAAAATAAAAACTCACCAAGAGCTAATGTTGAACTACACATGAAATTCGCATAAATACGTGAACATATATTTAATTTGAGTCATTTGTTTCTGTTTCATTTCAGACGATGCAGTTTCAGGGTCGGTTAAAGTTCCTCCACGGGCAGAAAAAGAAGTCGCCTTCTGGGACGCTGGTTCCTGCCCAGCTGGGTCTGTTCTGCATCGCCGTGCCCCTTTTACTGCCCTCCATCACCGAGATGAAAGTGAAAAATATCTTAATGCGGGGAAAGAACAAAAGTGGGGGGATTATCTCTCCGATGGAGCATGGGTAAGAGAAAATGACTCTACAGGACTTACATTCACTTCAAATGATTAGAGGAATCTGAAACTTTAAAGGGTTGAAAAGCAAATGTGCCTGGTATTGATTGAAATTGCTGTCAAAGTGTTTAAGCGCTGGCAAATTCAGGTACAAGTTGAACTAAAATTACAGCTGCAAGTCATTTTTTTGAAGTATGCACTTGTACAACTAGAAATATAAAATATGTCAAGCACAAACTTCACAAAAAGCAGATGTTATCTTTAATTTTAAGCCTAAAACACATGAATGTGGTTTGATTTAAGCCTTGCATCTTTCCAGCAGCTTTAATCCATACTTCTTAAAAAAAAAGTATCCCCACACCATGATGGTGCCACCACCATACTCCACAGAGAAGATGGTGTGTTTGATGGCCGGAAGACTTAATTTTGGTCTTTCATCTGACCAAAGACCTTTCATCCATGTTCATCATGGAGTCTCCCACGCTGCTTTTGGCAAACTCTAGTTGAGACCTATGAGTTTTCTTCACCAGGGTACTTACTTTATTTTGTGAAGTCAAATAGGTACCACTTAAGTGGTTCATGACTTAACAGAGGCATAAAAAAGAAAAACAGTATATGGCTTAGATTAGTCTCCTCCAGTGTGAGGTCTCCAACCAAACTCCCTCCTGGGAGGCACCATAAATTACAGAGGGTGCCAAAATTAGATCTGTTTTTATAAGTACATCACAAAAACAGCAACATATTTGCAGAATTTTACATTTCTGGTTGAATGTAAAACACATGAAACGGTTCTCTGAACCACAAACATTTCACACAAGTGTTTGTGATTTATGGGGTGGGGTGGGGGGAAGGAAATAAAAAAAAAAGAAAGAAAAGAAAAAAGAAACTCAAACGGCACATCAACAAACATGTGGGAACGGCTTCGTAATGTGGCACTGTCCATGTGTCTTCACGGATCACTTAGTGAAAAAAATGAAATCCTATTTTAAGATCTTTGACAAAGCGCTTGGCATTGTTGGATAGGCGTGCATCTGTTTGAGATTATTGTGTAATTATAGGTTAAAATTAACTTAAACCGCTGCTGTTTTATAGTATTTCAGCAAAAATCATCTAGTTTAATTCGTTAAAAACAGAAAGCAACAAATGTTTTTACTGGATGTATCACACTGATTAATACAATTGGAATATTGTCTACATTTATTTATTGTTATTTTGATTCTGGGACAAAAACTAGAGGGAAAAAAAGTGAAACACTCGATAAATTTAGGAAGACAGTGCAGACTATTACATCTTTTTCAGTCACTCTGTCTGACGATCCGATATTAGCTAATAGCAGTTAATTAGTTAGGCTATCCGCTCCAGTAGTTGCCTGCTAATGTCGAAAAAACACAATTTTGAAATCGCGGTACATAAGAAACGCTATTAAAATCACACGCGAAGAAGTTTGTTCGCGCAATAATTTATTTAAAACTCGCTGTGCCATCATCCTCCTACCACTTCCTGTCGCCTTCTGTGTCATTTCCACCAGTAGCAACATGCAGTTGTTGGTCACATTTTGATAAAGCCAAAAAATAACCCACCTCATCCTGGCCCCAAAAACTTTTTACCCAAAAATTATTATTATTATTATTATTATTATTTTTAATTGCTGCATTGCCTTAAACAAATGTATTTTTGCAATTCGAATTTGCACCATTGCATGGTGAATGGAAACGCAGATGGCGACCTGTGCTAGAAACACCACTCCCACTGTGTTTGTTTGCTGTGCGCTGCCAACAAACCTAGAGATCTTCGGCTTGTGCGTGTAAACGCTGCTGTTGCTTCCTCAGATGGGACACATCCCTGAAAACATGAGTCACATATGGAATTATTCTCATGACCACCACAGTGAATCAAGCCGAGATATTTATTTTTTGACTCATCTCTAAGTAAAAAGGAAGAAAATGGGGCAATCCCAAACGTAGTCACGCGAATAGAGCGGCGACCTTTCTGAAGCAACACTTGCCAAACAATCTGCCGACTTCCACTGAGTTATTTGAAATTGAGGTTTTTGAAAGTGAGCTTTGGCTGTTGTTCATTAATTGTTCATTAGTTGTTCATTGATTGTCAAGCTGTGTGCATAATATGCGCTTTGTTTGTTAGTAGCCAATAATGGAACGACAAAACGTATCTCTCACAAAAACCTTCAATCAGATATGTTTTGTGTTGCTCTTTAAGGCTTATTCAGCCCAGAAAACTCAATTGAAAACTTTTTAGCCCGTTTGTCCAACAAAGATGATGAAAGTCAATTGCATTTCACCAAACTCAACCAGCTGTTAACCACATTTTTGACATCAACGGGCATTTTTATTAACGTGTTTTGTTCCATCTTTACAATGCTAAAGACAGATGGTAACACAACTGTGTTCTTGGGGATAAAGTAGTAAAACATCTTTATTGTTAGACGTCTAACGAAAATATCTGTACATTGATAAAACACTTCATTCCCTTCAAAACTCTTGCAGGAAAAAAAAAAACAAAAAAAAAAAATTCAAAGCAAATAAAAGTCATCGTAGAACAATCTCTAAATGTACCACACCCTTCATTCCATTGCATGTGACGAGTGAAAGCAGGTTTTTTTTCCACAAGGTTTTCACCCAAACACATCATTTTTAATCTGCCAGAAAAATCTCCGCCCTGCAGCTTGGTGAAAACCGTTTCCTTTAAAATTCAAAAGCCTTCTTGGATCAATAAAATTAATAATGTTACAATTCTCGCCTTGAATTGCCCGCCAGGTTCCTCCCTGTCACATGTGTGTGAAATGTACAAAGTCATTTTTAGCATGACGTAAAGCTCTTTCCTCTTCCTCTGACTGTGCAGTTCGGTGAAAGATGAAATTGGGGTCACCAGTAATTGTGATTTTTTTTTTTCCACAATATGCTCCTGAGAGCATAGCCGTACGGTGACACCAACTACTACATCAGTTTGCTAATTAGATGTTGCTAATTACTCTTTCAAGAAAGAAAGGACAAAAATTCATACTGAATTTGCATGTTGACTGGTATCCGGGAAGAAGAGCTTGTGAATAAATGTTTTTTTCTCCGTAGTGAGCGCGGGGAGCACCTAAGGAGGCATTCCATCGGTGGAGGAATGGGTGACATGACAGACCCTCTTCTCTTCACTTGTCCCCATCCGGGCGCTACACAGCGAAGTCACCACACGCTCTGGTCCCCGCTTTGCAAAGACAACCTCAAGTGCAGCTCCGACGGCTTCTACGGCCAGGAAGAACCCCTCAACTTCTGCAAGTCCTCCGTGGCGGACCACAAAGTTGCGCCCGCGGGCCTGGGCGGAGGGTGGCCCATGCGGCAGCGGGTGGGGCCCGTCAGAGCCGCCCAGGGAGTCAGCTACAGCCCATCCAACCGCTTGAACAGGACTGGCCAGTACGGGAAGCCCTACCGCCTCTCGCCGAGCTGCAACGGCGGTAGGGGCGCAGACGTGTACGTGTCGAAGCTGTACGGGTCGTCAGACGCCTACTGCGTAGACCTGGTGAAGAGCGAAAACGACTTTGGGGAGTGCTACGAAGGCCACATGATGTCCGAGATGCCGCCCATCAAGATAGAGCACGACTCCGACTCGGAGAACGGATGCGAGACGTACGGTCAAACCTGGGCCTGCCGCAACCAGGCCACCGTCGACCGTCACTACGGGAACGAGGCGTACGACCCGAGCACTGGTCTGCAGCTTAAATCTGAAACGGACTACTACGACCCGCAGTACTCCCCGTGCCAACGAGGGAAAGCAGGAATCAGCCCCACGTACAACAACGGCGCCTACCCCGGCTACGCGGTCAACAGCGGCGCTCGTCTGCTGAAGTGCGACAAAGACTTGGCCAGTAACGGCGACTCCAACCAGTTCAGTCCTCAGAGACTCTCTCACTCGGACTCTCTATGCAGCAACCAGCCGGTCAACCTCATGGAGCCAAACGTCTACCCTCAAAAGGCGTACATGCACCTGGACTACAACAAGCACGGCGCCTACGAGTTCAAAGGTCACGGCTTGATCCATTCGATCAAACGGGAGCCGATGGACTCCCCGCCCTGGTCTGAGAACGGCCACGACATGAACCAGTCCATGATGGGCGGCTCGAGGAACGTTATGCCATGTGTGATGAGCACGGGCCACCACAAGTCCAGTCCCTACATTTACATGCAGTGAGAGGACGACAGCCGCACATGAACACATCAGCAGATATCTACTCACACACAGCCCCCTTCACACGCACAATTACACACAGACACAAACAAATCAGTACGTATTAACTTGTTGTCCCCTTTAGCGTTTCACGTACACGTGTGCTAGCATTACAAAGGAAGAGTTACCACGACTCCCACGATGTCAAACATTCTTCTCAAGTTTAACAAAGAGGTCTCAGGTTCAAAAATCAATGTTTTGACAATCAACAATTTGACTTTCAGAAAATGTTACTTAAAAAAAAAAAAAAATGTACAGATTTTGGTTTTTAGCACTTTTGGATTTAGTGAGAGCGAACAAAATGTCCAAGAAAAAAAATTTCTTTAGCTTTTGTATTGTTACACCTGGATTTTGAGAGGATCTGTTTTATTTTTCTAAACTTTGTACACAGGAGAAAACTTACATCCGCTAACAGTTTCATTTAAATTGATGCTTAGGACAATGTACTTTGAAGTCATTTTTGAATATTATTTTGATGTGTCGTGTAATGCAATCGCTTTCAAGGAATTTAAAACAAAAAAAATCTCAAAAGGCTTTTCTTATGCAATAGAACGCCAGATATATTAACATTTGGCTTTTCACTGAGACAATCTCACCATTTTTTGCCCTCATGTTTCTCTTTCGTACTCAACATTTTCCATCAATGTGTATAAATTATGGCATATCAGTTTATTTTAGATATTTTTTTTGCAGCAGCAGCAGATATGCATTAAAAATATTAATACCCCTAAGCAGATTTAAAAATTATCAACCACAAACTTCAAAATGATTTACTGCTATGTACATTTTTTTTATTTTCCTGTGCGGCAACTCTGGAGGAGCTACATAGATTCATCGCTCGGGTGCGGGAAGTCACGCATGACTTAAATCATAAAACCGTGTGGTTGCAACATGACGAGATGCTAAAAACTCCACCGGGCATAAATACCTGCAAGGCGCTATGTGATCAGAAATCAAGCAAAAACTTGAAAATTCTTACCTATAGTAATAAAACAAAATTAAACAGATGTCATCGTTCAAGATAATACACTCAAATCATGTGAGATCCAATCATCTTTGCTGGTCTTTTATTGCTTATATAATGAACTGAAATCCGCCAAACGTTTTGTGTGTTGATGGACTAGATTTTTTTTACTTTTTTTTTTTTTTTTAGAAACCATTATATCCCTACGCTTTAGCATAAAGTTTATTAAATATAGCACTACAGACTGCTTTATTTTGAGATTACTTCACAAACTATACCAGCAGAGCACAGTCCATGCGCAGGTAATCACCAAAACATGTTCAAGTAATAGTAAGGCCAAAGAACGTTGTGCGTCTTATTCAACAATACTTGTTGGGTTGGTCCCAGCAAGTAGAGGGACGCAGAGCCTCGTCCACGTCTCTGCGGTGTGTTTTCATCAGCAGGCCACGTTTGATGCGTCGCCCTGCGTTTGCTCCACGGCTCTGAGCTCATTTTGGAAGAAATGAAGGGAGTGAAACCAGTCTCTGTGTGCTTAAAGCATAAGTACGATGCGCGCGCATCGGGACGTTTTCTACACCAGTCTGACTGAAGCAGCCAGTCAAGACAAACATGACGGATTTCCTACGCCTAATTTATCGAGCACATTAAAAGCGTGTCCAGATGATTATAAGTTTTACTTTCATTTCACCAGCTCACATCTCACTGCAGAGCTGACACATTGTGCTTTGGGAGAAATGTTAGCTTTCCTTGTCGTCCGCTCTGTCCAAATGCATCTGGCTTTTGTGTTCACGTCAGTATTTCTTCTTATTATTAATTATTATTATTATTATTATTATTATTATTTTGTTGTTATTGTTGCACAAAGTCATTCAAGACTAATCCAATCTGAGTCTCAGTTCTGTGAAGCTACCGTCGTAGCTTCTGAATTGCACTACTGGGAAATAGTTCAGTTGAAGTTCAGCCTACCGAGACACGTGTTTGAGTCGTCACGCACAACTGTACACAGTGTCTCTGTCGTGGATTTGTCCTTTTTCTTTTTTGTGTGCGTGGGCGTGCAGGGGTGTGTATGCGTGTGTATGCGTGCTCATGTCAATAAATGTTTCATGATTTGTATTTATTTGTAAATGGTAAGTGTATAATTTAAAAAAAAAATCTAAATTTGAAGGCTCTCCCTGTTTTACTAACGTAAAGAAACAAAATGGCTTTTTCTTGATATCTTTTTGATAATTGTCAAAAAAAAAAAATAGAGGCTTATCTCATGGAGGAGGTAGCTGCAAGGTAGCGAACATGGAATATA
>CAEGAE010071105.1:0-18781 GCA_903067095.1 Girardinus metallicus | reverse complement strand
TTTGACCTCTGTCATTGCCAACAAAGGATATATTACAAAGTATTGAGATGAACTTTTGTTATTGACCAAATACTTATTTTCCATCCTTATTTGCAAATAAATTCTTTAAAAATCAGACAATGTGATTTTCAGAATTTTTTTTTCTCATTTTGTCTCTTAGTTGATGTCTATCTATGATGTCAATTACAGGCCTCTCTCACCTTTTTAAGTGGGAGAACTTGCACAATTGGTGACTGACTAAATACTTTTTTCCCCACTGTATGTGCATATATATTCTTAGCTTGTGTAAATTAAAAATAATCTTGCGCACCCAATTTGTTTTAATGAAAGATAATTGAAGTTCTACAATAATTTCACCCAAGAAAAAAAAGCTTAAAATAAACTAAGAGCACAAAAAGTGAGTCACTGTACACTTCTGGCCTGAAGTATTGCCATACCAATGAGTTATAGCTGGTTAATTATCAGTAATTACATCATGTGTGGCACAGTAAATGAACAAAACCCCTCTTTATAATTGTTAGAAAACAAAAACGAGCTTTTTTTGAAGGGCAGTCTTAATAATGAGGTGCTAGAACAGGAACGTGATCACAGCCTCAACAAAACATACTGCCTTTGAAGACACACACTCCCATCACTTAGAATGGTTCAGGCGTGAAGCTGGTGAACAGCTTGCAGGGCTCCTACAGGGTGGGATTTCACAGCCTCCCTTCGTGCTGTTTTGTTTTTGAAAATACAGCTGTCAAATGGGCTAGAGGAAGACTCGCCAGATCACAAAGAAGGCAGCAATCGGTTTCATTTTGCTATTGCATGCAGGTCTAATCCATTTCTGCCACTGGTGAAAATGCCAGAGTAATCTGATCTCAAATGGAGCTGATTATTTCTAGGTTTACCCAGGACATGTTTAGCGGAGAGAATGGTATTTTGATTAGATGAGACAGAAAGTGGCGTGTTTCTCGAAACAACTTTTGGCGATAACGCTAATGAAGCTGCAACCTGACAAAAGAAATAAATTACTTTTTTTTGCTGGGGTCCAAGAAAGTAAAATCTAAACATGAGTGAAAAATAATCACATTTTATCAGCAAGTCTATGCTTGAGTGATGCATTTTTTCCTGCGGGAATATTACTCATGAATCTCGACTCATGAATCTTCTTGATTTGACATGAACTTTTAAACAAGCAAGTCCTTGAGCTAGACCACAGACATGCGACCGCTTTTGAGTTAATTAGCGGCATGCATCATACGTCCTTTACTCCACCTACTTGTGGCTGCAGCGACACATTAATTGGGTCAGAGAATGACTTTGTGCTGGCAGGATGTCACAATAACTGTTTTCATAATCATCAGAGATCAAGCTACCAAAATGGGAGTCAGAGCGGTCGTGTATGTGCAGTACCAGTAAGGAGCTGCAGTTCTGGGCTGTTAAGCCACAGGTTGAAAAAGTCCTCAATGACGAAGATTTTGAGCTAATTCACATAAAATAAAAATGAGCGACACATAAGGAGACATTAAACTGAAGTAGTTTCTCACACATGCAAGCAACCACAAAAACAAGACTGAATTACTCCGTACTAATGCGCTTGTCATCATTATTGGACAGATGTAATATTATTCCCTTTGACTTCTATGCATGCAGGCATTAAAATACTACCATTAACATCATTACCACCATGAAAACAGATCAACAAGTCATGTTGAATTAGGGCTAATGCACCAGCCAACAGGGCACCCGGCTGAAATGCCAGCATGCTGTTCTCCGCTCAGTCTTGCAGGAGGTCTAATCTCGCTGCCCACTCACAACCCTGAAACACTTGCTGTTGTCACAGAAATGGATCTGCCTTTACTGATGTGCTCAGCTCTTTTGTGCATGTATGCGTGTATTTGTGTGTGCGTGTTTTCTTAAATTGGATTAATTGAAGTAATGGGAGGTTGTCTCACCCTCCCTGCCACGCTTTTTATCTCACACTAATTGCTCTCCTCTTCCCTGCCTCTATCTGTCGCTCCACCTTCATGCAGTATTTGTGTATATTGTCTCTTTCTTCTACTCTCGCTGTTAAACTTCTACATAAAGAAATGTCCAACTTTCTCCTGTGTTTTCACTATTTGTTACCTATACACTCTGCACAATAAACCATCATGGAAGTTAACAGTTCATAAAAAAACAGGACATAAAATGTAACAAGAAGGAATAACCACCCATCATAAGAAGAATTTGTGAAACTTGTTTCCATGGTGAATGTGCAGATGAACAACCAAAATGCTTGAATTTTTTTACAGTAAATTATTTTTAGCCATGCAGTCAGATGTCACAGTGAAAAGCAAAAATTCAGAAAAGACACTGGACCAATCATTTACTTCTGCTGCCTTACTTGACTTATTGATGAATGATTGTTCCAGTGAAAATAACACATGAGGTTCAGCATAATATGAGTTGAGGATTTTGAGGATGTGGCACTGAGGAGACGCTTGATGAATGAGGTCTGCGAGGGTTTGTGTGAGTTTGTGTGTTGCGACAGGAATCAATGAAGGAACTTGAAATTCACTTAGTGTTTGCTGTTTTATCACAATGTCTTGTTGTGAGAGAGGAATGCAACTGAAACTACAGAGAAATACAATCACAAGGTCTTTCAGAGAGAGCTTTTCTTTTCCAAAGAAGAATTACTTGCCAGTAAGACCTTAAAAAAGATAGTGACCCAAAGCGTACATTTAACAACTCAAACGAATGGAAGAGACATACATTCACCAACTACTAAATTAGGTACACTTGTTCAATTGCTTGTTGATATCTGTAACAAATTGGTCAAACAAATGAGAGTGACTCTCTGCGCCTCTTGGCATCTAGATTTGGTGAAGATGCACCTAATATGGATGATGGTGCCTGACAGGCTCGACAGCGTATCTCAGAAACTGTTAATCTGCTTGGGTCTTTTCACACAACCATATTGTTGTGTTGACTGAAATCCCATGATGATGATTTTAGAGGTCAGCGTAGAACGGGCGGAGTGGTTTCAAATGACAGAAAATCAAGAGAAGCTCAAATAACTTAAAACCAGTCTTAAATTCACCAGCCATTAAGCACATGGACTCACCGTACGACTAGGTGCCACCACTGACAGCATAGAATATGAAACTGGGCTTCCAGTTTCAGCAGAATCATCCATTGTGGGCCATGACAGACTGAGAAAACCTTTCCCAGACCAATGAATCTCATTCAGATGGTAGGGTAGAGATTTGGCATAAAGAGCAATAAAAGCATGCATCAATAATACCTTGTTTCAGTGATTCTGGCAGGTGGTGGTATTCATCTCAAATTGGTTTTCCAATTATGGCAATGCGTTCAGTGTGCAACAATTGTCCCCACAGTGACAATATCTTAGTGTAATTGCGCTCCTTTGGAATGTAGTTGAGCGGAAGATTCCCATTATGGATGTTCAGTCGACAATCTCCGACAACTGCGTGATGCTACCATGTAAATGTGGACCAAAATCTCAGAGGAATGTTTCCAACACCTTGTCATAAAGAATTAAGGCCATTCTTCAGAAAAAAAGGGCATCCAACCTCAGTACCAGCAAGGTATTACTATTAAATTGACCAGAGGGTGAAAAAGGACGATTATGTGGACGACTGCAAAGAGTTGTGATGTAGCAATAAAAGAAACAAAAATTGGAAAAGTTGCTTAAATATGCGAAAGGGGCAGTCAGAAGGTGCTGACGGAAATGTACAAGAAGGTTACAGAGAGTTCCAGAAAACATTTAGAAGATCAAACTCAATGCTATGGCTGTAAGATACTTTAAAATAACCACTAACATTAGAAGCAGGCATGGCTTGTGCTCATCATGGTAGAAACTGGGGAACCTGCTCTCGCCTGTTTAATTTAAAATTGTTAGATAACATATAATGCACACTCTTCTCCCCCTTCTGAAACACATACACAAGTGGCAACAAGATGTGCATATTTTAGATTTTATCAAAGGTATGATAAAGTAGATATAAAATAAAAATAGGTTAAAATAAGTATAATTTGAACTTATATGTGATTCTGGTAACTTCATCCACTGTAGCCTTGACAAAGAAATCTTTTGCAAGGAAATTCTGTTCGATCACTTTCCTTCTATTTCAAATACAGTATGTTGTGCTTTGTCACTTTTTGTGTTTGTAACCTAACAAATGTGACAAGATTCATTAATTTCATGCTTTATTGCTATAAGGCTTTTTAATGAAGCTGCATTAAAAATGTTTTTTATTGCTCTGATGTAATAATCAAATTTTAGATGTCATGATTTTATTAGTTCTAAGTAGAAAATCATCATAATTAACAGAAGTAAAGGCTTTCAAAAATCCATCTGTGTGAATAATCCCTTTAATGAGTTTCACTTGGTGATAAAGTTTATAAAATACGGCAAATGGACTTTTCAATAACACTTTGATTTATTTGATGTGCCTGTATGCCCCTTAATTGCAGTTTGTACATATTAAAACAACAGCTCATGTAACTGCAATAGATTGCCAGTAATGCCGTAAGGTTCCTTGTCAATCTTACACAAGCATTATGCATGCTGTATGGGGCCTTTATAGAGCATGGTCCATAATTAACTAGATCACTGGTAGGTAAACAGGTTAAAATAGAAACTCTGCTCTGTGGGTAACCAATGGAAACAGATCAAAGGTCCAGGAGTAGTTAAATGTTTGCATGTGGTATATGACCTGCAGGAGGAACAAGGAACCTAATAAAAGAGAACCATCAAACTCAAATTAGTTCTGCTTTCATCTCTTGTCTCTTAGTTAAATGCTTCTGAAGGAGAAGGGGATGGGGAAAAAAGCCTGTGACTTTTAAAGTCCAATTTTTTTCCAATTCATACCCCAGACTGTGGAGCAGATTTATGTTCCCACTTTCTGACATCCTCTGATAGGAAGAAATGAGTTATAGTTAATGACTGAAGAGACTCCTGCTGGCCAGAGGCTCCATAAATTCTACACTGGGCCATGTCACACTGCCCACACAGGTCCGCTCTTGCTTATTAATAGTAATTTGCCCACCTTGTGTTTGATGCAGTGCGGCTCTGGCTGGCTTGTCCACTGCAGGCCGCTCCCCTCTGTATTTCACTCAAGGTTCATTGTTGCCTTCTGGAAGCAGCAGAGCGGTTTGAGGGCTACACTGACACCTGCTGGCTACCAACTCAGCCTCCAGTTGATTAATCTCTTTCCCCATTAACCCGTGCAATGATCCTCGCACTGAATTGATGATATAAATGTAACACAGCTCACACTGCACACCACAGTGGATGTATTTATATGATGATTTGACCATTAGCCTATGACTTTAGACAAATGGAGCCCCATTATGGAGGTGTGAAGGGGGAGAGCTAAGCCTCCAAGAGTGGTTTAAAATTTCCCCCAAGATATTAAATCATGCCCTACTTTTGGTTATTTGTCTTTGAAAAACCAGCATAGCTTTTAATGAATCACAAGTTTGAGGTAGAGTGATTCCCAGTACTGGAGGTAATTTATTTTTCAAACTTAAAAAAAAAAAAAAGGAGAGAGAAAAGAAAAATGGCCTCATTCTGAATATGGAACATTTTCCCAAACTTAAGTTTTCCTTCTCTTCTAAAACATTGTCCCTAGGCAACCTCTTCACTGTCGGCTGGAGTCATTAATAGTTGAGAAAATGCAATATTAATGTGTGTACATGAGTGCGTGTGCTGTTTGATTCCTAGACTGGCAAGGTAAGTATGCAGGTAGTTTAGAGCTATTTCCCTCCTGGGGCCTCTTCATTGCTACATTAGATTTTTCACTCCCCCATCATCTCTTTAAGCACTCATTTTCTCTCTCTCCTCATATATTTGTACACACACATGCGCGCGCACGCACACACACACACACACATCCTCCCACCAGGTGATATTAAGTTAGCCTCTCTGAGGCGGAGCAGTAATATCTGCCTGTCATCACGGGTCTGTTCAATAAAATCAGCAGGATTATATTGACACAGAGGATTAAATTATTTTACATGAGAGATTATAAATCCTCCTAGGGTATCTGGCTTTGTAAATTGCTATTAACACTTAATTCAATCTTATCTCTATTTTAATGCATGTCTCCTCCACAAGCCCACATTAGCATAATTTAATGCCTGGAGATTGTAAAAATCCACTATCTGCAATTTCAGAGGGATTCAGGATAACAAACATGACGTGTAGCGTTTGATTGGCTTGTGATGAAATGAGATCACGCTGAGACAGAATGTGGAACTTATGTGATTTTGTTTATTTAAATTTATCTTGAAAATTATTTTTCAATAAAAAAAAAAAAAACTACATGGAAATGCTCCCTACACTGTGGTTTGCTCTTGTGCATGCAGATTTGTCGTATTAAACATTCAAATTGATACATCCAGATTTAAAATTACTTATAAATAAATAAATAAATAAATAAGATGTCATAGTTTGCCTAAAAAAAAACATCTGTCTTTTAGGACATGAGGTTCAGACAAATAATTACCACCTTATTTCTAGTCAGCCGTTATTTATGTCTGAGTTACCAGAGTTCAGGTTGATCTTGCTGCATTTATCAAATATTAACACAAGGTGGTGCTGTTGCTCTCTGGGAAAAAATGCTTACTATTTTTTTGTGACTACATAATGTTCTGCAACTTTAAGAGCCGGCAGAACGTCTCTTAAAAAAATGTGGCTTAAAATAAAAGTGGAAGTTTACTGGAAATGTTTAATTATATCTACGACAGCATCACTTAGAACATTTTTTATTTTATTATCTATTTTATTAATTTACAGTTTAAAATGAACATGTCACATAAGCAATAATTTAGAGTGGAAAGGAATAGTTTGAAGGGAAAAACACTGATATACTTTACACCTTCTCTCAAAAGTTAAATTACTATAAGCAACTAAGCTTAACTGATAAATATTATATTCTGAGCCTGATTACAGAGATGTCTTCATAGTGACAGAATAAGCTTGCTTTTTAGTAAAGCTACACAACCATGCAAAAGTATTCATACCCTTTGACCATTTTCACATTTAGTAGTTTCGATGCAGGTTTTTGTTCTTTTTTTTTTTTTGTTTTCATGTGTCACACTAACAAAAAGTACTACATGTTTAGTGAAGGAAAGAGTAGTTATAAATTTTATTCCAAATAGGCAGATGCATTTCTTATCATTGTAAACAACCAACAAAGCAGACATAAAATGCTAAGAATAAGATGAATTCAATCAAATATTTGATAAAGGATGGAAATGAGTAAAAACCTGGATAAATCCACATATTCTTCAAATGTATTTAACCTAAACTAATTTAGCACCTCCATTCTTTTTATATTACAAGGGAAGCAGTGAATGTTTTGCGTGTTCAGTGTCAGATTGGATAGAGAACATCTGTGCACAGCAACTCTGAAGCTTTGCAAAAAGTTTGTATTTAGGTCTGAACTTTGACTTCACCACTCCAACTCTTGAATTGACATTGATCTAAACCAATCCACTGTCTTTCTGTCTGTATATCTGGATGGAAAGTTAACCAGTCTCAAGCTTTTTCAGCTTCTGACAGAATTTCTCCAGGATTTCCTTGTATTTAGCATCATCAATATGCCCAACAAGTCTAATTGGCTTTTCATTTCCTAAAATAATAAACAAGCTTCCCCCAACATGTGGTTTCTATTACTTTCTTTAAGTGTGGGAGTGTTATATTTAGGATCTCAGTACCTTTGTACTGAGATGAAATTACACACAGGTGGAGTTTGGGAGTTTGTTGCAGTGGATGTAATTTGGGTTGTCAGAATGATAGTTGCTCAATTTGAATACAAGCTACATTTTTCCAAAGACTTCAAATATGTGTTAGATATTAACAATTTCCTTCCACTTTCCAGTGAAACACTGTTTTGTGTGTACCACATATAATCCTCCAAAAATAATTTGAAGATTATAACCGAAATGTCCGTGAGGTGTGAGTAATTTCACAATGCTTTATGACATACAAGCTATATATTTTCCAAGGGGAAAATTGTTGAACAACACAATTACACTGAAAACACAGGACCGATATTGTGTGAGGAGAAATTAAGTGTTTGTTTTCACTTCCATTCGGAGGGCAGGGTATGACATCAGTAAACAGGCACCTGATTCAGTTTAAATCTTTTAGAAAATTGACCAGGGCCATTTTAATGTCATTAAGACACAAATTGAGCGCAGTGCCCACCTCCTCTTTGTCTGTGGACAGTGCAAATGTCAGCCATGTCCTGCTAGTGAGTGAACAGAGCAAGGAGACAAGTGTGGTGCACAGGCCTCAACTTGCCTCCTTCAGGACAGAGGTTCAGGAACAATGTGTGTCTACATGTCTTTTTGTGTATCAGTTGGATGTATGGGGGTTGTTGTACAGCAAACACTATCCCACCTTTCTTCCCTTCTCTCCTCCCTTCTGCGGCACTCTGTGGTCTCCTGACCATTCCCAAGTCATTTCAATCTAAATGCAAATTTCATCAACCTCCCACTAAAAAGACGGATATAAGTATCAAAGCCGGTGTGTTATTCATGCGTCGTGTGGCGTGGCGCTTACCATAGCATCTCTACTGCGAAGGCTGACCATCTCCCCCTCAGAAGCAAAAAATGTCAGCTTTCTTTCCGTTTCTTCCGTAATAAATGCCTATATCCTCTCTCCTTCTTTTTTTTTTCTTTTTTATTTCGTCTCATGTTTTCACCAAACAGTATTTTTCATGAAAACTTGTCTGGAATCAGTCCAATTTGTTTCATTGTTTAAACAAGCTCCTACACATTCATGCTTAGCCTCTTCCAACTTCCTTTTAGAGACTCCATGTGTGTTTTCACTTTCTTTGCACTAAACAACTAATTGAGACTTTGCGCATGCTTGCAGACCAGCACTCATCACTTCCTGTAAGATTTGTTGTACTCGGACACGCACACACACGCACGGGAGAAACACTTCACTTGAGAATCCATCCTCCATCCTTCTTTTTTTTTTTCTCTCTCATCTGCGTTTATTTTGCAGTCAGTTGGGGAGAGTTGAGGTACTGGAGTGATGGGTGGATAGAATGAGGTTAGGTGCACTGAAAGCAAGGTGGTGGGGAGGCTGATGGAAAGAGGCACGGTGCCCCGGGGAGGCTGCGCTCCAGGGGTTGTTAACATGCAGGTTGCATATTTCTGAATTGCAGAGCAGCCTTACCTTGCAGCACTGGGTCACTGAAGCACTTCTCCCCTCTACGGGTGCAGCGTTTCAGCACATATGCATGCATTTTGGAGGGAAAGTCTTCTACGTGAGTGTGCCTGTTTACGTGCAGATGTGTATCTAGCCACGCCGGCAGCAGCTGCAAACGTGAAGCACTGATGTGAAGGGATTTTTCTGCCTCTCCCTCTTTCTCGCACTGCAGCAAGAAACACTCATCAAACTGCAACACGCATCTCACAGAAGCCCTCGGATACAGCAGCAGCAGCAGCAGCAACGGCGGCACAGAATCGGCTTCCTGTTAACACACAGACGTGACACAGCGACAGCCAACAGCTTAACACTCTGCTCCCCAGCTGGCTTTGCTCTCAGGTGGGCCACTAAGGTCTGCCAGATAAAAGCTTGCACTAAAGGGTATCAGACGTTTTAACCAGAGGGGCGACGCACTCTCTTTCTCGTTCTCTGTTGCATGCCCCCCCCCCTTCAATATCTGGCTTTCATGCCTGAATTTGTCCTTGGTAGGTCAGGTTCAGTTGTTGAATGCTGGGCCTGCACACCGTCAACATACGCTGGGGCTCTAAATGAGCTTGCCTTCTTAACATCCTTGTCACAATCCCCTGCACTTGTCACAGCGTAGCAGCAACTGCGTTGTCAGAAAACCTCCCCATTGTCGTTATCCAATAACGGTGTCATGCAGGGGTCAGAGTTCAGGTTGTGGGTTGTGCATGCAATTATTTGGTTGCAATGCTGTGACTTTTGATAAATGTTAAGCTTCTCCCGTTTCAGTTTTGACCTTTGAGTGTTTTGAGTGCCAAAAAAGACGTTGGGTGGGGAAAATGCTGCACGACGTAAGACTTCTGTTGAATTTGTTGTGGGAACATGTCTGGAAATGGCTTGTGTTGAAGAATGTTGGAAATACACACAAGCATGTCTCTATAACATTCATACTGTATGCATATAGAAGCAGCCATGCTATGCTTTAAAAAACATCGACGCATCTTGAACTTACACATTTTGTCAGTAAACAACCCCAAACATCTATGCAATTTAATTAGGATAAAGCAGTGCAAAACTAAATAATACAAGGAAAAGGATACTTTTTTTTTTCAAAAAAAAGAAAAAAATAGAAATCTGAACAGTCTGAAGTGCATTTGTATTCAGCTGCCCACAGTCAATAATTCATAAAGCCAACTTTTTGCTGCAGTTACAGCTGCAGGTGCTCTGAGGTTTATCTCTACCAGCTTCCCTCAACCAGAGACTGAAATTTTGTCCAGTCTTTCTGCAAAACAGGTCAAGCTCAGTTTGATTGGATAGATGGCATGTAACAACTGTAATTTTCAAGCATTTCAAACTAATTCTCATTTGAGTTTGAATTCTGGACTTTGACTGGGGCAGGAAATATGCCTACATAACAATATTATTTGGTGCAAAGGTTTTGGCCCTAGGCATGTTCCCATCATTTTGGAGCAGTTTTCTTTTCTCGCTAAAAATCAGCACCAGTATGTTTTATTGTGAAAATGCTGAAGAATATGTTAGCTGTGTTAGTTTCTGAAATCTGAAATGGCAACATTAATTTGTGCTTTGGCATTATCTCTTTCATTTTTGGGTATCGTAGTAAATATACCGTTTGAGAATCACCTGATTGTGTGATAAAAAGCATTTTAATTTATAGAAATTGTAACAAAACCAATTTTAGGATGACTCTTTGCTGAAGACATGTTCGACATCTGAGTTCTGCTGCCTTTTATTTCAAATAGAAAGCATTTCTGTAAAAATCGCTGGTTGTTAAACTTAAATTTAGGGTACAGTCTAAGGTAACTTATTTTAATATCTAAGAATTGTCAATCAAATGTTGAAAATGGCCTGCTTCACTGGAAAAATATACAATTTGACTAAATTTTCTGGGATAGTATTGAGTGTAGTACTTCTCACATTTGCAAACAATATATTCTCACAAAGGTAAATCATGTTGTTCTGTCAGAATAAGTCTTATTGAGCACCTATATATGATTGTGACTGTCTTTGTTCCTAATGCAACTATTTAAAAGGTGCTGCAGGATTTGCTGTTCATGTAGGAAGACCAGTTCCAGACGAATGTTGTAATTCATCCCTGGGGTTCTTTGTACATTTCAAAGGGGACTTTCACTTTGTAGATATTTTTTTTTATTTTGTTAATTCTCACAAGAGCCTCACTTTTGACGTTTGCAACTAGCATTACCCTTTGCTTTAATGTGGTTCAAGGTTGAATGGAGCATGTTGCTGTTGGGAATAAGCTAAACTGCCACCCAGGATCTTTGAGGAACCCTCATGCAGAGGCATAGCTCTCTGTTTCAACTTCTCTGGCTTCGTTGTTGATCTCTGAGCCCCTGAAAATGTAAAAAGTATTACAGAAATAGATTTGCCACATCCATGCCAGTATATTTTCTGAGCAGACTCCTTTTCAGCTGGTGATATGGCTTAAAGCTTAAATCCTCTGGCCGTGTGACGGGCACACCAACACAAATAGGCCAAACTGCGACGGGTTCAGGGTTTAGAGAGCCACAGATGAAGAGGTGGCTGAATATTAGTATTTCTTAGCAGACTCCTTGATACTAAATATTTCTATATGCTAAGATTTTTTTAATGCATTTCATATTCAGTTAGTATTAGCAGTTGCATGTAGAAAGTGACCCTGTTTAAATCGTATAAATATTTATAAAACACTGCCAGCTGCTCTGTCAGCATCTCAGAATTTTGCCCAGATTAAAAAAACGGATTAAAGTTTCATGCAGATGAAGGATCACAAAATAACTGCGCGAATGCTGTTGTTGGGTGCGGTCCAAAAGAACCTAAAATCTGTAATTCCTTTCTGTGACGTTTTTCACAGACAGTTTATGAATATCGTTTTTTCCCCATTGTAGAATTTTTCAACATAATAATCAAATCTATACATGCAACTCTAAGTCTTTACTTTCTCCAAAGCAAATAATGAAGTTGGCTTATTGTCACTTAAGTGACACTACAACTGCACATTTCTTATACCCAGGTTCTGGCCTAATTGTGTCTGTTTTTGACCACTTGGTAGAAATCGCAGCATTAATTTTAAACAGAATCTTTTAAATATAGTTGGCAACTTTTTATTAGAGTTGAGGTTGCAAATCTCCAGGGGAGAATCAATCAATCAATCAATCAAATCAATCAATAGGTTTATTCACTTCACCAAAAACATTGTCTTGTAACAATTCATCTACATGAGTGAAGAGGAGCAGGAAGAAGAAAATTCGTATAAAAACCTGCCCCTTTCTCAATAATTACAAAATACATTTTTCGGTTTTCATTGCCGCATGTGTAAAATTGAGAATATAAATTACAAATTATATATCATTCTCCTCATTAACTCAAAAGTGTATGATGTAATTTTTAAAAAAAAATTGGTTTAAAGGAGGACATTTTTTTGAATCCTTATCCAAACTACTCCATAATTTGACTCCATGCACTGACACGCACATTTGTTTTAAAGTAGTCCGCACAATTTTACTTTTGAAATCATACTTCCTTCGGTTATTTCTGTCACTTGAGCTCAAGACAAAAAACCTTTGTAGAGCTTAACGTTTGTTTTTGAAGCAGCGACTTACCTCTTTGTCAAAACCCTTTTACTTGATGTTAAACTTAAACTCGGTTGGTTTCCTGGTACTGACCTGACGTTTAAGCATAGAAAACAAACTTTCAGTGGGGTTGAGGTCCAGGTGTTAGGAGCCTTCCAAAAACCTGTTTTAATGTGTGCTTGGGATCATTGTGTAACTGAATCACACACTTGTCCCAGTTTCAACCATCTGACCCTCACTATTATTTTTGGGTTAAATGAAAAGTTTTACAGAGATACGTAGACCAGCCAGAGCAAAATTAACAACGTTTGGAAGAGTCGAGGGGAGACTTTTAAATCTAAAAACACTGACAACTGAAATAGTTGCATCGTTCTGTACAGTAGACCTTTTGATGCACAATATGGAAGAAATTAAAACAAAAGAATACCTCCAAATTATTTAAGCTTTATCTCAGTTCAACAGTTAAAACTTAGATATCATAAGGTTTTTTTTTTCCAATCAGACAAAGATCCCAGACATGCTCCAAAACTAGCTTTTCAGTGGATTATGCTTGTGGAATGACCACCGCTTTAACTTTATTGAAAATGTGTGCAACATATTTAAAAGCAGATACTAGAAAATCAAATAATAGTGGTTGAATTGTAACTTGACAAGGGACATTTACAAATGTGTGTTTTTGCATTTAGAAAATTCTAAATGTATTCATTCTTTCATACCAAATACTTATTTTTAGCAACCAGAGCACTTCTACATTGTGTAATCTTTCCACTCAGTTGAAATGCACCAACAAAAGCCTAAACTGTGTTTTGGTGGAAATATTGATTTAAAAATAAACAACAACAACAAAAAAAAAAAAATCACAAGTAACTCCCCCAGACAAATGCAAGTTTCAGTTTTGGTTCATTAAATTGTTTACCTGTATCTGTTGGTCTTGGCAGAAAACAAAAAACTTTTTAAGCTCTACTTGGTTAAATATTCCCTTCTTGTTCATCTTAAATTTTGAATTAATGGCTAGTCTTACCAACACAGGCTGTATATTATTCCTTTCACTCATTTTTCTTTCTTTATCACTTACTTTGGAAAGTGTTTATAAAAGGTTGCGTGCCTTCCTTCACTACATCGGATCTTTTCCACATGACTGGCTCATTTTTTCTGACTGGCCTGGATGTGAGTCATGGCTCCTGCGGTGAAATAGGAGACCATGCAGTGGTCACCTGGGGTGACAGCAAAGGGTCTTCATGCAAAACAAACTAAAAAAAAAAAATCAAAGAAAGTACCCTGAGTGCAATTTTCTAGGAGCAGCCGATGGGAGCGGGGAACTACCCAGGTCAGAGGGGGGCAAACTGTGAGGCTTCTGCCCTGACTGTCGGGATGACTGCTTGGCTAGCTGATTGACAGGCTGTCAGATTGATTGTATGGTTATACAGCTGCAATAAAGTGCCAGGAGGCATGGATGATGCTCAGAGGTCTACCAAAGGCCTCAGTGACCAAGAAGACATGTAGATCTAACTGCCATGACTTTTTTCCCGTCCCCGCAGCAATTGTACTCGCAAGATGAGGTGGAGAGGCTGGAAATTATATTAATAAGGCGGTATGGGAGAAAAGGGAAGAAGCATGTAGACATGGGCGTTCCAACTGGCTGCAACGTGTTTGCATGTTTTGTGTCGGAGCTTCAGGGGAGGGGCTATCTGCAGGAAGGTGTCCAATCCACTCAAGCCACGCTGCTGATTCCTGGCTTCTGCATCCGCTCGCAGGCCTTGTCAGGTCCAGCTTCACTCTTCCTCTGCCTCCTTCTAGTTTCTTACCTCCCCCCTCCAAAACGCCCACCCGCCCACCTCCAACTCCGCCATGGAGCTGACAGCTTGGCCCCAACAGCTCGCTAACCACATTACCTGCTCTCACCATAGTCATTATCTTGCACTGGACCCACTGGAGCTTGAAAGTCATTCCAACTTCTCTGCCAGTAGAGGTTAATAGGTGTGTGGATGTGAGATTACATCCCAAAGGCTGCGCGGCATCGAGCAAATCCCAGAATTAAATTCTTTCCAGGGAACGGCTTGGAGGGACAGATGCCAGAGGCGTGTTTTTTTTCCCCCTCCCTCCTTTCTCTATAATTCAGTTCACACTACCTGACTTGCATGTCAGAGCTGATGATTAGAGACAGCCACAAGTGTTCTGAATCAACAGTGCATGTCCACTCCTGGAGGATATGGTTCTCTTGTGCTCAACCTTTAATCGCTTTTGAAATTTTGTGCCATTAATTTATTTTAGTGACTTATTACTGGTTGTATAGAAATGGACATTTCTTATTTCAACAAAACCTGAACTTCTTCTTTAATACATTTCACAGGACTATGGCTTCAGGTTATCATCAATCTGGATTTATCTTGTAATGAACAAGAAAGTACAAAGAGAACAGGAGAATAATATAACGTGGACAGGTTGGACTCATGGTTTCTAGATGTATAAAATGCATTCCCCATAGGTCAGATTACAATTGAAGGGGAAAAAAAGTGCAATTTAGATAGTATGACTCTGATTTGACTTGTGTAAAGAAAGCTAAATTCATGCATTCCTGAAAATGTTCAGATGTAAGCCTGAGTTTGGTCTAATATCAATTTATTTACAACTGAAGTGGGAGAAGCAAGTAAATACATAAAATCAGATATTTATAAGCAGAAGACACAACCTGTTTTTCAGATAGCATACACTCACTCAGAATACTGAATCTGAAGTAAACCTTGTAGCAAAAGTAAAAACAACCAGAGAGAGAAAAAGATTGGCTTATTTATTGATCTATTGATAATGTGATTGTAAGGCAGCCTAGACATGCCGATCATGTGTTTAGGGGTCTACAGCACAAATAAAATTTGCAAAGTCAGCTTTTTTTTTTATGGCTTCTTACAAACACAGATATGTTACCACCACTGTATTTCACTCTGTGTACCACAGTTTGGTTTCCTTAAATCATTCACATAAAAGTAAGTTGGTAAAAGAACAAATTAAAGAAAGCTCATTATTTTTTTTTTTCTTGTGTTTTTTTGGGTAGAAGGTTTCTATGTTTGTCTCCTCTGCATTAGGAGCCAATTACACAGCTTAAAAAATGACCTCGGTTAGTGTAGTGTCCGAGGTTGTTTATGATGACATTCTGCTTTTCAAATGCCAGTCTTTTAATTATGCAAATGGACTACAGGGAGCATGTGTAAACGTACAGCCCCCCCTGTCTTGTTTGCACAATGCCATATATCCTGAGAGTTAATAAAGACAGCCAGCCCTTGTTTCAAATCGATACAATTTGAAATATGAAATAGCCCTTTCAGCTGCAGCAAGCCTCCCCCCTTCGGTATCCCTCTTCGCATCTCAGGCCTTCAGTCTCCTCCCCTGTCCTCTTTTTCTTTTTTCCCCTGTGGTCCAGCTCTGTGCATGCCGACACTATGCGACACTGGCCAGCTTTAGCGAAAGCAAGTCCACATTGCATTAATTCTGAGCGGTAAGAAATCCGGTATCAGACGTAATGGGTTTGATTCCAAAGTCCCCCGGGGCAGTGTTCAGCGCTGCTGTGGTGGTGGCTGGAGTCGCTGGAGATCCTGCACTCATAAGAAAGCTGCCTAATTCTCATATGCACTTTTTTTCCCCCTCTATTTCTCCCTCTTCCTCCATTTATCCGTTTCCTCAGATGAGGGTATGTGTGCTCCAGCATGCCTTAACCCATACCAACCTCCTTGTCATGTTGTTGCCAAATTACTGCCTCTAAAGAAAGGACTTTGTCTCCGGTAGTCCTTAATTAACTCTGTGCAGCTCATTCACAGATGGATAATTGTTTTTTTCTGTCTTCCTGGCTGACATTACCTCTTCAGCTAGGGCCAGATTTAGACAGGTATTCTAGAAAAAAAAAACATCAAGGGATAACACTGAACAAGCCCGAAGGTAAGTTTGACTATCTTGGTGTTTTTCTTTGGGAGATATTTCAGTAACCACTGCAGCGCGCGTTTCCAAGACAGGCTGTGACTGGATACAGGAATAACGGCATGAGCCAAAAAAAATTACCCTCTACCTTGTAAATGACAGAAATGCCTCAACTCCCTTTTACAGAACTAATATGCTGCAGGCCAATCAGATACACATAAAGTACAATTTGATGTTCAGCAAGATGTCTTCTGCATGAGGCGATCAGGTATCATAAAATGTGTTTAACTTTGCGGAACTCTTTAAAATTAAAAGCTGAATGTTTTATCATGCGTTAAACAACTTTAAACTTCTCAGTTGAGCAGCTGGAGCAGACTCTGGATCAGTATTGAAAAGTTTTAGGGTCAAGTGGCTTCATGTTTAGCTTTTTTAATTGTTTACATCAATATTTATTTAAACACTTTTTTTTGGCCATTTTAAAAATCATCTTCAATAGCCTAAAGAGTAACACGGTACCTGAAAATATGGCTTATTGCATACATCACCTTGCAAAAGTACATACACCTACAATGTCTTTGCATTTTTATCAGGTTCTAACTACAAACGTCACTGAATGTTATTTGAATTTTATGTAACAGACCAACATGAGGCGGCACATAACTATGAAGTGGAAAGGGGGAAAAAATCACTCTGCTTTCCCACACCGCCCTTTCTACAAGGATGGTGTGCAACTGTATTCATGTCCAAACACTCACCATCTTTCAGAGTATGTGTCAAACATTACTCATCTAAAGACAGATGGTTTTTGTTGTTGTTTGTTTTGTTTTTTTGCCCATTAAAGTTCAAGCAGAAAAGCTCAAGTCCTACCACAGATTTCTGGCTGTTTAGTGTCATGAATCCCCATAGCATGATTCTGCCACCGCCATGCTTCACAGTGGGGATGGTGTTCAGGGTAAGTCCCAGTTTAAATGACCTGCTACACTTTATGCTCTGAATTTGGACAAAATGTTTACTCTTTAATCACATCTGACTTGAGTACAATCTTCAGCAATTGCTTTCCAGACATCTACCTCTCCTTGGGCTGCCACCTTATCGTGGTGGAGGGGTTTGAGTGTCCCAATGATCCTAGGAGCTATGCTGTCTGGGGCTTCATGCCCCTGGTAGGGTCACCCAAGGCAGACTGGTCCTAGGTGAGGAACCAGACAAAGCGCAGCCTGAAGACCCCTATGATGAATAAAAACATTGGACCTGGCGTTCCCTCGCCCGGACGCGGGTCACCGGGGCCCCACTCTGGAGCCAGGCCTGGAGGAGGGGCACGTTGGCGAGCGCCTGGTGGCCGGGCTTATTTCCATGGGGCCCGGTCGGGCTCAGCCCGAAGGAGAAACATGGGTCCCCCCTTCCATGGGCCCACCACCCATGAGAGGGGCCAAAGGGGTCGGGTGCATTGTGTGATGGGTGGCGGCCGAGGGAGGGGGCCCTGGCGGTCCGATCCTCGGCTACAGAAACTGGCTCTTGGGACGTGGAATGTCACCTCTCTGGTGGGGAAGGAGCCGGAGCTAGTGTGTGAGGCTGAGAGGTTCCGGCTAGAAATAGTCGGTCTCACCTCGACGCACGGTTCTGGCTCTGGAACCAGTCTCCTTGAGAGGGGCTGGACATACTTCCACTCTGGAGTTGCCCACGGTGAGAGGCGCCGGGCAGGAGTGGGCATACTTGTTGCTCCTCATCTCGGCGCCTGTACGTTGGGGTTTACCCCGGTGAACGAGAGGGTAGCCTCCCTCCGCCTACGGGTGGGGGGACGGGTTCTGACTGTTGTCTGCGCTTACGGGCCAAACGGCAGTTCGGATTACCCACCCTTCTTGGAGTCCTTAGAGGGGGTACTGGAGGGTGCCCCTCCTGGGGACTCCCTTGTTCTGCTGGGAGACTTCAACGCTCACGTGGGCAATGACAGTGAGACCTGGAGGGGTGTGGTTGGGAGGAATGGCCGCCCCGATCTGAACTCGAGTGGCGTTCTGTTGTTGGACTTCTGTGCCCGTCACGGATTGTCCATAACGAACACCATGTTCAAGCATAAGGGTGTCCATATGTGCACTTGGCACCAGGACACCCT
>CAEGAE010071104.1:0-15681 GCA_903067095.1 Girardinus metallicus | reverse complement strand
TAGATCTATATAGATCTATATCTATATAGATCTATATAGATCTATATAGATATAGATCTATATAGATCTATATAGATCTATATAGATATATAGTTTTGTTTTGAGCTAAACAGAGCATTTCCTTCAGTATTCTCATTATGGTTTCTGACTAGCTTTAAATTGGACTTTTCATTGGCTTTCTTTCAACATTACATGAAAGGAGTTTGAATGAAAAAGCACACCACATATCCGGTTTTATGAAAAGAAAAAAAAAACAAAACTTAACACTTTTTCTTTTCCTAATTCCAAATTCTGCACCACATTGTGCTGGTTTAAATGTCAGAAATCCTACACACACACACACACGCACCCCCACGCACACAAACAAAGAGTTTTTTTTTTAACATAGAAATAACTAATACAGTTCAAAGTGTATAAATACTTTTCCATAATCTGAACAGGTTTTTTTTTTTTTTTTTTTATGAGGGCACAAGACATTCTTGGCCGTAAACCGGACACAAACAAGACAGACTCTATGGAAAGATGTGATCTGAACTGTCTTTTCAGCATGATGCAGTGGGAAATGTCCTTTTTCTTCTACAATCCCAAAGGTACAGTGTGCATATACAGCTGGGTTGCTGCCCTTAGGGACAGCACAGGATGCAGCAGAGGAATTAGCATACACCTCCCTGTGGGAATAAGAGCAGCTGGGGATGACTCTGGCAGGCCAATTTATCATGCAATAACACCCATGATATTCACAGGAGATAGTTACAATCTATGAACATTGTGGATATCAACTATTAACTTTGGAAAAAGAGGTGGACATAATTTATCACAACTGCAAGATGTAAGAATCTCTTTGTCAAAACCATTTTGCAGAAAAAGCACAATATTTATTTCACAGTAGATATATGGAGAATCTGCAACAAGAGCACAAAGTGCCTGAAGGGTAACAGTGATTTTATAGTTTTTGTAGAAGACAATATCAGTCTGAAATAATATTTATGAAATTATGGGTATCTGCTGTGTACTTTCAGCCCAGACAACTGTCAATACTGCTACGTTTTTATGAATGCCAATTGTGTCAATCTTAACATTTTCAAAAGTTAGAACATTCTTGACGCAGTACATTTAATGTCTGTGTAATTAGTGTCATTTTGGTCAGGCAGATTTCTTTTATTGGCAGAAAAAAAAAGTAGAGAGAGGCTGTCAAGGCAGATGCCACTCAGCCTGAATTTAGTTTTGCTAGAAACGCCTTGAAAGTGAAATTTTCCTTTTTACTGTTTCCCACCGCTCCAAAAAAAAAAAAAAAAAAAACTCAGGAGAGAAGAAATTAAAGGAAATACTTTGACATAACATTTATTCGAACAGACATCTTTGGGGCATTGGCAATATATTGTGCACTGAATATGACTTGACTAAATAACAATTAGGTTGTACTGGCATTAAAATCAGAACTTGACAGCGTTAGATCAAAGCGGTTGAATATGGGTTGTGTTTTTTCCTTCTTCTTTATGAATCTCATGGGATAATCTCCGTTGCAACTTTTTGCTCTGTAAATAAAAAGAAGCGTTACCTGACCTGAACAGTACTGAAAAGGTAGTAGAGTACGTTAACTATATGTCAAAACAGCCTGCCGTAGTTCAAGCTGAAGGAAACTTAGTGAAGACAGGGAGGTCACTGCTGCAAACCCAAAATAAAGTCAGCAGTTTGAAGACTGCCCTGAGACTTACTCATCTAAACAGGCGAACACGGTTAACTAACTTCAAGTTCAATAAAATCTGCTTAATTATTGTGCACAATTTGTTTCTAGTAAAGCATCTGTAATTATCCCTGCTCTGCGAGTACATCCTGGAACTATATAGGAAAAGATTAGAGGACAAAGGGAGGCAGGAAGCTAGTTTGTAGTTTTATAGGTAACAGAATGTATCATTAGAGAAGTGAGGATCTAGTGCCTCAATTATCCTCCTCTTGGTTCATTCTTTAGTTGTTTTACTAATGCTCTTTATATTTATACCTCCTTTCTATTCTTAGCAGTCAACACCCCACCTCACCATTCACGTTTAATGTTTCATTGTCACTTTCTCGTCAGTGACTCAGGTTCATGTTCGACCCCCCGCAACAAGAAGAAATCCCTCGTATCTGTGAGCGAGTAAAACTGAAGTCCATTATTAACATCGGAATTTATGGAATTCAGTCACAGCTCATGCACAAGGATTGTTTCTCTCCCTTCAGTCACAGAGACGCCATTGTCACGTAAACAATAGGTCTAAACTGTTAAAGGACCATGTGAAACGTAAGTGGGCCGCAGAGTGAGCTCACACGGAGGAGAGCAGGAACTTGGGTGCAACAGATCCGACAGTGTGGCTGAAATGGAAGGCTACTGTTAATCGTTATCAATCCATCAGCCGCTGTGGCTGGATTTATTTTAGAAAACTTGGCTTCTCTGGTTCATATGACATGCAGCAGAATGAAGTAGTGAATGAGATATTTGATACAGCGTTCCGGGTAAAGAAAATTAAGCATAATTTTTATGCTCTAGCTGGACACTAAATGACTGCATCAGTCAATAAAATCAATGAAGAAAACATGTTCATGTTGTGTATCAGAAAGATTTGGAAACATAGACTGACTAGTCAAATCTATATTGGGAACTTGGAAAGCTAATGCTCCCTTTAGCAATGTTAGCAGGTAACGGTTAGCTAGGGGTTGGGGAGCACAGCCACCTGTGAACAGCTGAAGTTCCCAAATACTTGAGACATCCTCCAAAAATATTCATCACTGCCTATTTTAAATCTTCCAACACCAAGTTTTCCTCAATAAGCATCAATACACAAAGTGGAAAACATATAGAAGCTAACATCCATGGTTGATAGCTTTTCTCTGAGCTTGTGGGTACAGCCAATCTGCGTCAAGGAAAATTAATGGCACTGCTACGTTTTATATTATTTTGCTAGTCATTAATATATTAAGTGGCATTGTGGCTAGGTATTTCATCTTTCCAAGGTGTGTTTTATTTTGAATACCTCAAACATGTTCTGCAAAAACAAAATTGGAGATCTGGTGGAGAATTTATTCTTCTCCATGCTAAGTTTCTGATGTATGAGGTTGAAGAAGAGTCAGTGAGTTGAATTCATGAATTCCATTTATTAATACCAAAATACAGCTGTTCCATTTCTCAAGCTACCTTTAGGAGTTAGTAGGACAAAATGGCAACCAAGAAGAGTTTGTGATCCATGATAGCGTCTATCTAAGCTACTAAGGACGTTCCCTACTATGTCATTTTCTCTAACTTTAGCTTTGAGGATGTTTCCTAACATGTCGTTTCCTTTAGCTTCAGCTAAACTACTAAACTACTTACCAACTAACTACAAGAGATAGAGGAAAAACAAAATTATTTATTCGTAATGCGTTCAACAGAATTTGAGAATATGCCATCACTTAATCACAAATATGTTAGGAGTGGTCCACTGTGGTTCATACGGCTTTCAAATTTTTTTGAATCTTGTTTGTAGCAGTAAAAATTAAAATATATATTTTTAGTATTGACAAATTACTGCCCTAGTCGACTCCCTCGTGCAACACGAGGGAGTCGACTAGATATTTTGATATTTTTATTCTTCAGAATAAAAATATCAAAGCAATCTGGGGGTAAAGCCTAAAGCACATTTTCAAATTTAGGACCATAGAAATCTGACAGTCACTTCAGTAGATTAGTGCATAAAATGCAGGATGTGGTGGCTTGAGAACATTCTCCCTTTGAAGAGTGGCAGAAAAATGTTTTGCACACCAAACTAGCCAACATTCTGCTCAAAGGTCACTGCTTTTGTGACAAATTATGAGAGTTTGCTGGGTTTGTTGACCCACGGGAGAAGAGGTATAATCACTTTTGTTGTTGCGAGTGCACAAATGTTTTGCTCCAGTGCCAGTTTCAAATAACTGCAATCCCTGTGGCAAACAGCACATTAAAAGAACAATGAATTTCCACACGTTACTGCTCCTTCTTTCTAAACTTTCATAGTTAAAGAACCAGCAGGGCACGCTTTCACTTCAAGACCAAAGTATCGACCCAGGAAGGAATGTCTGATCGATTCATCTAATGTCAATTTAAAAGCAACTTAGATAAAATTTCTTTTGGACTCTGATCATGACCCCAATGACTGAATTTGAAAATTATGTACTCCTTTAAATAGAAAAACCTGCAAATTTGTCAGTTGTGTGACAGAGAGTTTCTGATTTACTCACCGAGTTTTGGCAAAATTCACTAAATGAAAAAGTAAATTCATAAGGATTGCTGAATACAAAAAAGTCTGGTTTATAGGAAGCAAAAATATATATTGCAGCATAACTTTTGCACCTCATATTTCACAAGAAAATAGATGCATTTCAATGAATAAGGCTTTTGTGATGATCTTACCCTGAATCAACATCTCAAAATTAAGCCACAAGCTGTGTTCATTGTTGTAAATAAAACAGTCGTCAGCTCATCAGCTGACCTAAATGTTATGAAGTGAAGATCAGTAAAACTCTTATTTTAATTAATTTGTGACCAAAAACAATAAATTAAAAATCTCCCTAATTTTTAACTACTCTATCGTGCTCTCGCCTAACATACTGCTGACTTCTATCTTTCTAGGGGGATTGTAAAGGGAGTGTAAAAGTATAATCACAGAAAAATTTACAGCATCAATAAATTTGACATCAAGAACTCTAAATGAGTGGATTTATACTTTCGTATCGGACAAATATAATGCGCTGTGAAATGAAAAGCAGGAAGTGTTGGCTCGGGCACCGCTGGCTTAAATATCCATCCTGGCAACCCAGATTCAATTCCTCTCTGGCACCATTGCAGTTGATCTCACTCTAAATTTGTGCTCGTGTTTTTTAGAAAACAAGGATAGAGAGCAGCATGGTGCTCTTAAATTGGAGACAAATGATTAGTTAGGGGACAACAACAGGAGCAAGTGAAGTGGATTGACAAGAGGAGTCTTAATTTTCTTGGTGGGAATGTTTTGGCCTTCTGATGCTTTCTGCCTTGGCACCGCTGGCCTGTGAAATCTGCTAACAAGTACCAACATGGACACATAAAGGGAGACGGATACATAATCATATGTGAAAAAAAAGGAAGAAGAAACATAATGGAGGCAAGCAATTAAGCTGCAGCCGTCTAACACATAGCCTTGATCCTTATTACTGCTTAAAAGCATCATTGACACCATCAAACGACTCCACTTTCATCTAAGCAGAGTTACTGTTTGTGTGTCGCTATTAAGAGAGATCGAGGGCAGGACACAGGAGGAGTTTGACTAACTGGGACAGACTCCTTCGGTTGTACAGACACAGTTGTTGCAGTCGAAAAGCTGAAATCTTTAACCCGGCATCCCGTTTGAGCTACACTTTTAGTCTTTATTTGAATTACGCAAACTAAAGAAAGGGCAGCAAGAGTGTGATTAAAATAGTTGTGGGCTGGGTTTGTTGGAATGTGTCGGAGTGTGTGCCTGTCGGTTTTAGAAATGGGATGTGGAGAGGTATGTGGCAGGAAACGAGGTAAGCTGGAGGGAAAGGGGAGCCGTTGGGAGTGGAGTTCATTTTCCCCTCTTTCCTGTTTTGCCTCAGCATGCGAGTCACCTTCTGACATAACCTACATGATTCCTCGCACACCCTCGGCATGTGTATGTGATAAACCTGCAGTCTATGTAATGCAAAATCTACACAGGGTAAGATACTATTTTTTCCCTTTGAAGGAAAGTCATTCATCTATAAAAAAAAAAAAAATGCTTTTCAGTAAAGTGACAAAAGTATTTCCAGATCAAGATAGTTTCTCTCATATAAATATAAAATGAATATCATCTGATATTAAATTAGTCAGCAATTTGTCTTGACAATTTATTTTCTGTGCATACCATCAGAACAACAAATACAAACTTTCTGTGACACATTCAAAAACTATAAATGGTCTTACATCCGAGAAATATAGAAATATGTCAAATAAAACACTAAAATGTCAAAAAATGTCTCGTGAAAGTGGCTAAATTGAAACGAGCTGATGTACAGTACTTGCTTCAAATGTAGATTAAATTCTTTTTGTTATCTGTTGGTAACTGATCGAAAAATAGAACAAAACTATCTGCTGACTGCGGTAATAATTCAGTGTACCTTTGGGTGCGTGTTTAACATGCATTTGTCGAAGCTCTAAGTTGAGCTTTGACTGGCTAATGTTGCAGCAGGGATCATGGCAATATGGAGTTATGGTTGGATATGTCCATAATAATGTGATTATCTACATAGACAGCAACAAATAGATTTAGATACTTTAAAAATACAGCTAACTACAAATGGTTATTTTCCAGATCAAGCTGCTTTGCTTTGTGTACTTTCTTGCAGGAAGCAGCAAACACAATCAATTCTGCAGCAAAGCCAACAGGCTTAAGGTGGATACAAAAACCTCAACTGTGGTATGAGGTTTTGTTGTTGTTTGTTGTTTTACTCTACTTTTAAATATATAATTTAAATACTTTTGAAATAATGTTTCAAGGTGAACATAATAAAAATGGTTTATTTTATCTTAACTGTTTTAATTTTGCTCTCACAGTCACCATACTTTATTTATTTTTGATGATGAGCTGATGATGTCACTGAAGATACAGGAAGTGCTGGATTTTCAGAAAACAAAATCAGTCAGGCTTTTTTCCTCATCAGTATATTATGGCAGACATTTACATCAGACTGGAAGTGGGGCCCTGTTTTCTTGCTGCTGCCTGTTCTTTCGGAGAATTCCAACAAAGTAGAACCAAAGTCGACGTGTTGTAACACCAAGAGTTTTTAGAAAGGCAGCTCACATTCTACGAATGCACTTGTAGGAGTTTGTCAGTCTGACTGGTTGAAACTCATACACAAATACTTCATCTAAGCTTATACTACTATTACTGCGTCATCCTTTCCAGTTTCCCCTCACATTTCCCCAGATGGCTTTTTTTTTCTTTTTATTACTTTTTTACAAAAAATAACAAAAAAAAACATCTGGCGCAGCAGGTGAAGATCATTTCAAAACCGGTTATTCCAGCTTTCTTCTCTTACTACTGCTAGATATACTGAAAACTTTGTGGGTGGTCCACATCCTCGTGAACAAACAGCACTTTGTCACACCAAAAAGGTAAACAAAAAAAAAAAAATACAAAAACGCAAGTTCAAGCAATTTCAAAAAAACGCAAACAACTTTTAAAGGAACATTGATTTCCAATTCGTGTTTCTCACACATTCTCATGTAGGAGAGAATGATTATTTGTACTGAACAGGAACCCTCAACATCCAAAAAATACCAGAAGTCTCTTATCATGAGTCATTGCTAACGCTGCCAATATGAGATGCACAGGCATCGGCTGTGTCAACTTCTGTGTGCGGCATGGTGGGTTCAGCACAGCGTGTTTGCTGACACGGCAATGCGCTCAGTGCGCTTCTAAGCCTGCATGAATACGACCAGATGCACGGCGAGCCCACACGCCCGCCTAACTGAGGTTATAGGAGAGCTTTTGTCAACTCGTTCAGGGCAAAAATCTACTTTGAAGGGAATTCACCCCCATCAACCGCATATGGATTGCACCTGCATTATTAATGAGAAGCTATATTTCACAGTGTATTTGTGGTCTTATTATAAAGATAGAGCTTTGAAGTGATTTTATTTCCTCTGTAGAAACACCTGAATGCAGCTACGATGGGAAAAAGCTAACATACTAATTAATACACATTGGCAGCTTAGTTTTATTTTGGAAGATGAACTACATCCCACAATGTGTCTTAGGTCTAAAAGGTATTACTCACACATATCGTTAGTGTGTGGCTTCTACTTTTTAATATCTTCTGAATGAAACTGAGATGGAAGGATCAGGTTTTTTGTTTTCCACTTAGTAGGAGGATCAGCCAAAATAACCAACGTCATATTGTTTGCAAATATTTTTAAACAATGACAAATCCTATATTGTGTCAGGCAATTCATCAGCTTTTATCAGGGCAGACAACAATGAAATATCCAACTGTAGTAACAGTCAAATATACGATGGGTGCAGTAATCAGACAGAAAGTGATGACATGCAGACTCCCTTGCAGACAAACGTAATAATGTTTGAAATGCATATTGCTAGAGCTGTAAAAGTTCGAATGTTAGTAAAGTAAGACGCCTCAGGCTGCTGCAGATGTTGCCTTCTGTGCAAGAAGCATCATGTTATTATGAAACTGTGAAAAAGTAAACTTCATATTTTATCTACAACTGTGCGGTGCACTTCCACCACTGTAAAAAAAAAAAAAAATCTCAGTATCATATAAAAAAAGTTTGTTTCCATCAGCATTACATGTAGGATGCTTGAAACTGAAAGAGAAACTGACGGCATCACCTTTTAATGCCTCTAAAATTTGACCACATAGGGCTCCCATCCAGCAATGACATTTTATACTTTGATGGTTAGTTGGAAATAAAAATAAAATTGTATAAAATGAAACAAGAGTTTGAAGTCACTGCCAAAGTGTGTACTTGCACTTCTCAATCCAACCACTCCAGTCAGAACTGGAACTATCGAGATTCAAAATATGTTGTCAATTCAAAGTGCTAGAAGTTCATGCAATGGACTTTAAATTGTCTCTCTCTCAAGGAACTTAAAATATTATATTTTAAAGTTAAGAAAATAAAATTTAAAGACATGACAGTACTTGATATCTCCCTTTCTTTCTTCACATTTATATCCATATAACATGCTTTTGAATATGCTTACATGGTATTTGGCAAACACTGACAATAGCTTTACAAATGCAAATCAAAACTAACATTAGTACACTCAAGTAAGCACCAAAACACTGTCTCACAGTCCTGACGTACATCTTGCCAAACCTGTTTAATGTCTTCTATTCTCTTAACACCCTCTTTGCATCCCCACACCTAAAGTACCGAGGATACCGGATCCAATCCTGTGTCATGCTGTCAAAAAATGTCTTCTGGTGTTTGTGATTCATGACTGTGTAATTACATAGCCGTTTCACAGAGAGCTGAGGTAAGACACGGGCAGGGAGGGGCTGGGGTTATATGAGTGAAAGGGGAAAATGACAGAAGATGCTGTTCCGGGATAAGTCAGAGAAACACAAGGGTGTTTGTGTGGACAGTACCTGGATATATAGTCAAATACAAGTACCTTCATTCTATAAATAACATGTTTTATTTGTATTTCAGGTCAGGTTCCAAGTCATCCAGAAGCCTCTGCTTCTCCACATCAAGAGGTGAGGTGACTGGATGGAGGGACTATGTTTCTTGGTTGGCCTGGGGACGCGTTGGGATTCCCCCAGAGGAGCTGGGGAGAGGGACATCTGGGTCTCACTGCACCTGTGACCCGACACCGGATAAGATGGAGATAATGGATTGACGGATGAATGAGAGTTTCAACCAAACTGGTGAAGCAACGACAAAACATGGAAGTGAAGTGAAACAATCGACTTCACAAGTACATTCAAGACGAGAGAGATAAAGTCTTTCTCAATACTGAAAAGGAATCTTGACATGGTAGTTTCACAATCCCACTTTTTTTGATCAGCTAAATAAACAAATTTCCTGGTACACTCGACATAACTGAACGGAGCTATCTATGCAGCAAAGCCAGTGCATTGCTTGCAGAACTTTCTTTCAGCACTGCAGGCGTATTTCACAAGAGCGCACAATGGAGGTTTGTGGGGACGGAGATGGAGAGATAGCAGTGTTTTGTAAGTAATACCGGGATTTTATTATCACTTAAGCCAGTGAGGCAAGAGTTTATCGCACCAGTCAATCACAAAGCATTCACAATCTGCAAGGAAGTCGTTCCACTTTCTCCGCTTAAGAACACTTAGTCGGCTCCAGTGGCTGGGGAGCTCAAGATAAAGGTGTTACAAGAACGAAGCAAGCGGCCTCAATGACAGTCCATTTCAACTCGAGTTTTTATCAGGTTTCCCCGCATCTAAAATTCACAAGCACAAAACAACAAGCTGCCGTTCACGACGAATGCGACCACTCAGGTTGCAATTAAAGCACGAAAGAGTCAACCAATAAAAGAAAAGAAAAAAAAAGTACAAACTTGTAATTGCTTTTTAATTGTTTCATTTCCTTTAGCAGCAGTTTGGGATGGTTGATGGATTTTTTTGTTTTGCGCTTTTTCACGCACCGCGTGCGCCGCTAATTGGCAAGACAAGGTGAAACAAGTTTTTTTTTTTTTTATGTATCCATCTATAGACGGAATATAACAGTATAAGAAATTTGTTTCAGAAATAAGTACGTGAAACACAGCAATAACAATTGAAACCAGGGGCAATTACATACAATGTATCTAGAGATACAATCTGTCTAAGACTAAGTGAAACTGAATTCGTCCTGTTTTGTGTCAGGGCTGTCAAAACTATTTCCACTGGCTAAAACCCAGAATGATATGTGAGGAATTTGTCATTTTTAACCCACCGAGTAACAAATTTGTCACTTTGTTTTCTAGCTTCAACTTCCTGGCTGACGTCTTAAGATGTTGATTCAATACTTCCACCACATTTCCTCCCAATGCCACCTATTTTGTGAAGTGCACCAGTCCTTACAGCAGCAAAACACTTAAAGGGGCAGTGTTATGCATTTTCCAGGCATATAGGAACCTACAAAAACATGGAGTCCTTCTGAACTGACAGGCTTGGAAAGGGCTTAGCAGCATCCATATTAGCTTATGGTAAATCTAGAGGAGCTGCACAGAGCCACGGCTCTTGTTGAAGAATCTGTTAACAGGATGGTGGAAAGGATTTCTGGAATATCAGAGGATTAGTGCAACAGGTTGAGTTTCCTTAAAAATAAACTTTTTTTTAAAGTATGTAGCTGTCTTTGAATCCGTCTATGTTCGGACTGATTATATACTTTTTGAATTTGTCTTGTACAGGGCCATCTATTAACCTTTATTTTGAATTATTACTGTATTTATATATTACTTTCAAAAGAAATAGGTAACTGAATTTGCAACTAATAGTTGAGAGTTCCACATATGGTAAGAAATCCTGTTTGCACTTCTAATCACATGAGAAAGTTTAACTTTTTGGTGTACAAGGAAATGGTAAGTCTCATTAACAAATTAGCAGTTTTATTACGCTAAACATACAATCATTATGGCAAAACATAGTGGTGGCAGCATTATACTGTGGGGATTTTTTGGCAGGGAAATATGATTAGAAAATAGATGGAAACTAATTACAGGGTAAAACTGAAAGAAAAGATGCACACACGTTCACAAAGTATTAATTTGGCAATACAAATACATGTTATTTTGAATATGTTTTACAACCATGTACTTTAGCAATATGTGCAACATTTTGTTTATTTTTTATATAAATTCAGAGTAAAATGCATCAAAGTTCAGGGTTGAAACATGAAAAAATGTAGAAAAGTTTAAGAGTTTTAAGTACATTTGCAAGGCACTGTAAGCTGTGAAAAGCAATCAGCAAAGTTTGCTGATTGTTTTGTATGAGTGCTTCTCAGACATTGCATTTCCACTCTGTTTATGCACACATTTGGCGCAAAGAGAGGCTCAGGGGTCCGTCCCAAGGATACCTCGAGACTAAATCAAAGGCCTGAAAGCAGCAAACTTCTTCTTAGCCCCAGCTGCCCACACAAATCAGCAACGAGGTCATCCTGCAGCCAAACAACAGCTGCAATCCGCAACAACAGAGCGTCTTGTCCGGACTGCTGCTAACCTCCAACCTCATCCCTTCCTGCTCACGAGCCACACTGATCCCATCCCTGCTGCCTGGACACACTCGCCGTCTCCTCCGGTGAGGAGAACGCCAGTCCGGTAGTCGGACCGTGAACTCCCCGCTCGGCATTCCCACTAATCCCTCTCCTCCGGCTGCTCTGACTCTACTTCCTTCCCCACAGCTGCCGGCCGGCCCCGGAGTGCGCTAATAATAGGACAACAATGTCCACCCTGGTTCTCCGGACACAAAGCCCTGCACCGTTACTTAAATAAGAGAGAAAAAATATATATATATATGTATATAATATTTGAGCTTCTACAAATCATGCAGTTCAGAAAATTGAATGCGTTGGCCCCGTTTGGATGTAAGACAAAATAAATCACAACACACTGCAGTTTAAGTAGACTGTAAGCACCGACATTTACCTCCACAGAAATAACTTTCCTAACTGCTGACACAATCCAATCCCTCCAGTGAGTAGGTAATAAGCTGCAGCATGTAAACACATGTTGGCGGTGGAGTTACTATGGGGCTGCACACTCAACTGAATTGCTATCTGCAAGGACACTATAATCATGCTGAAGCTGATAAATAAAGACTACACACCACCGAAGCACTTAAACACTGCCTCTGCCTTTCCCACAAACACACATGGAGGAAAAAAAAACAAAAAAACATCGGGAATGTGCATTTATGATATGCATTTATAACTTTTCTTCTTCTTCAAAGATTGCATGTTACAGCTCTTTGTGTCTTCTCCTCATGGGAGACACGTCTCCTTTCCAACCTGCTGCTTTCTCTGACAGATCAGTGCGATAATGTCTGTAACGCTCTGTCTGATACCCGAGACGGGAAAAACCTAAAAGCAAAAAAGTTGTGACTCGTGCATTCCTTCGTCTGACCGAGTCATTGGGCTACGAAAGGAGAGACGGAGGCAGAGAAGAGAAAAAAAATTTACAAAGCAGAGCGAAGGGCTCACCTCAGACAAGGTCCCACAGTCGTTGAGAGAGCAGAAAGAAAATCATCTTCAATACAATCCACCAAAAAAAAAAAAAAGCAGAGCAACAAGTAGTAAGTCCGAATTATTCTCCTCCCCTCTTCCCGGGTCCTGATCTCTTGCTGTGATTCAGCCAGGCTACAGAAGCTGTAGATGAACTGGAGAAGTGTGTGCTTCTCCAGTAAATGTGTGTGTGTGCGTGTGTGTGGAGTGTAGGGTCTTGTGGACTCCTGCAGGGGTACTGACTCTTAGCAGTGTTCAGATCCTCCCCCTTCTCAGAATCACTGAGAAAAAGAGAGAGAAATTCTCCTCTTCTCTCTCTTTAACTCTCCCGCACACGCATGCAAAGACACACACCATAAGAGATCCAGAGAGTCCTCTCTTTGTCCCCTGTCTGTGTCTCTCTGTGTCTACAAATGTCTGAAACTCCCCGCTGTACAGCCCCCTCTCTTTTTCTCTCTCTCTCAAAGGGAAAGGCGAGTAAGACATGTGTGTGTGTGTACGCTCAGGGAATGCCGTCGTACATCAGCGACTGGAAGGAAGAGGAGGAGGACGGAGGGGTGGAGTTTAGGCTGAATTCCTATACTTCACTTCTAACCAATCAGGAGCCTGGCTGCGGCTGACCGAAAACCGCGGGGCCAGGCCAGGGCCTCACTACTCAACTCCAGCTTTAAAGCGTTAGCTGGAGTTTGCTGGTCATGTTGGCTACTTTTCTACAGAAGTGATGGGGATGACATGGAGCTTCTTCTTCTTCTTCTTCTTTTTTAAGTCTTTGATCATCTTTGTTGAATGATTGCTCTTGTAATTACTCATTTTCACACTGCGAAAACACAAAAACATTATCAAAGTGTTTTTGGTTGTGTTTCTAGTCCAAATACGCTTGAAATAAGACAAAGAAAAAGCACAAGTTCCACTAGCATTTTATTTTTCCACTCATAACTAGTACTTATTCATCAATATACAGGGAAATTTTGACTCAAAATAAGCTTCTATATTGTGTTGAAAAGTTACTTGTTAGTTTTGTAATATTTCAAGCATACTAAGATGCGCTAGAAAGTTGACCAAAAACACTGAGTAATATTTAGCTTTTGTGCAGTGTGGGTTTATAATAAACATAAAAAGGCCTATGTAAAATACAATGTGCTCCGTGAACATAAGCAAGCTGCCTTTACATGCATTTTAGACCACAACAGAAAGCAGTGCACAAACTGAGCAAGTGGAGTAGTAAAAAAAAACAAAACATCATGTGTTGAGATGTGCTTCCTTGTCGTCTCCCAGTTCACTCTCCCCCTCTTGTTAAAGAACCGTCCTCTCATGTTTCTGCTCTTTTCAGACATTTGTCAAGCAAGGCATTTGTCCGCAAAAGTGTCAACACAGATCACCTCCCCCTCCCCCCAGACGCCCAACTCCCGGCCCTCGACCCCCGCCACCATCCACACACACCTCCTCCTGCAGTTCACATATTTTCCTGACTATTTTACCCCAGCCACACACTCATTGTAACATTGTCAATTGAAAGACAAGCAGAGGATTCAATGTAATGTTATCAGTGGTTTTATATTCACACAGAATAACATGGAAATGGCCAATAAGAGTTGTTAAACAAACCAGTTTCAAAGAAACAAGTTTGATGCTAGTTGGTGCCCCTAGTGGTGAAGATGTGTAAATAACCTTAAAGCGATAGCCAGTGGGATTTTTCCAAGTCTCATAATTGTTTGGCAAATATCCAGATAAAATGCACAATAAGCTGGTCATACAAACATATAAACATTTTAAGTTTGTGATCTTCGAAACTGCAAATGCCCACTAGTCTAACTGTCAACCTTTCATCAACCTAAAAACTCATCATATGATAATGACTACTGTCCACTTCAAAAAATTATCCACTTTTAAAAAATTAAAAGCAACTCAAACTATGATTATCAGGGTTGGATGAGGACCCATGTGTCTTCTGCCTCTGCACGCAGAGAGAAAGATGGCAATGGGGTTAAAAGATTTCTAAAGCTAACTAGAAAACAGAGCTGCAGCACACATTGCGGTATGTTCATGTAATTGCTGTAAATATTTCAGAGGAATACCTCCCTCCCCCACTTCCATTTATTTTACATGAAGTCATGCATTTTGAAATATATATAGGTACTTGTTGCCGGTTTCAATGTAAAAAACAAAAAGTATCAGTCACCTCGAATGAAATTTGAGAAAATAATAGGGCCTACTGGGTGCCGCTGAATGCTATATAAGTTTAGCATATATATTGCTTATCACAAATTTTGCCCACACTTCCTCACAATCGGACAGGAGGCTTTATACTGAGCATTTTCCAAAAACTGAAACATAAATGAAAAACACAAGGAACGCCAGCCGTAAGTTTTGGTACTGATAATATCTGCTGCTCTGTTCAAGGCGAGATAAATATGACATTTTATCCACTGACTTGCTGCCGAGTTGTGGCATCTGATTTGTACTGCATTGAAGTTTAAACGTTTCCAGCACAAAATTGCTCAATTGTCTGCTTCTTTCATTGTTGTTTATTTTTTAAACATATGACCACACAGTAAAATATAAAAAGTTGCAAAAAAAAAAAAAGCATGGACTTTGAAGTTAAGAATTGGAGATTGAACGTGTGCAAATCTGAGATGGAAATCCGATCGCAAGAATCAGAGTGAGGAATTTTTAAATGGTCAGTATTAGATTCCTTGACTTTTTCAGCTGCAGCATTAGCAAGCAAGGCTTACGGGAAAAAAATGTTTTTTGTAGTTTATCCAAAAATAGTATGTTAAAAACTAGAAAATTCCTGAAGAAATTTAACCGGGGCCTGCCAAGGTGTGCCCGTCGGTTTGGACCCAGCGTTCTGTTGCTAAAAAGTAGCATCAATGCTAAAATTAGCTGAAAAAATAACAGAGTAGCATGTTGAGAATCACAAGAATGTTGACTAACATGGACTTGCACCATTCAGTATGTTAAAATGAATG
>CAEGAE010071100.1:0-81663 GCA_903067095.1 Girardinus metallicus | reverse complement strand
CTCATTCTCAGTCACTCCTTGCTTGTTCCTCCCGGTTACTCTCCTTGTGATCCTGTTTTTTTTCCTGCTCTTTGTGTTCATCTGGCTATTTGTAAGTTTTGTTTCATCATCTTTTTTTCATTAAGCCTCCTCCATCCACTCAACGTCTCTGCCTATTAGTCCACTTCAACTTCCATGCAACGTGACACCTACTCTGAAGTTTGTGGTTATGAGTGTTTTAGAGAATCAGACCAACTTCTCAGAAAAGGTGCGACGTAAAAGCTGACATTTAAACAAAAGTACATTCTACTGTCTTTTCCGTATATTCTCAGTCTTATTTTTTGATTTTCAAACCTTGATGCAAACACTTAACTTCAAGCATTGTTTTAGGAGATCAAGAAGTCTTAAAACTTGCCAAAAAAGTCATTTGTCAACATTTACTCTTGCTCTCCGTCTCCCAAGAAATGCTGTGTTTTCATAGTTTATTAACATCACTGGTAGTTTCCCCTCACTAGTTTTTAAAGCATATAGTCTGAACGCCCATCCTCTTCCTCTGTTGCTTGCTTTTCTATTGTCTGACCATTGTGTCTTTACACAATAGTCAGACATCGCATAGCTCTTCATCATCAGGTGTGGGCCGTCAGGGCCTCTTGCACATGAAGACGATTACCTTGTCCCCTGATTACCATGATGTTGGGAGGGGGAGTTTTTTTTTTTTCTACCAAATTAGTGGATAAATATATAGCCTGCACCACTTCCACTGTTCACCCCATCCCCTCCGCTAAATCCACCCATCCACCCTATGCCTAATGACAGGGGCAGGGAAGCGGTAATGAAAAACTATACATCACAATCAGCTGGACAGTCCTATTCATGGCTATGCATTATGCTCACTAGTCATAATCATTGCTGCTGTGACAGAAGGGATGTGGAGAGGGAAGAAGACGGGGCAGAGGGTGGGGAGGAGGGAGAGAAAAAAAAAGTGAGACGGTGAGAGGCGCGGTATGACAGAGGCGAGCGGTTTGGCGATAGAAGGGCAGATGATGTAAAATGGCCTGGAGAAGAGTAAGAAATGATGAAATTGTCACTTTAAAGAACAGAAAGTAGAACAAAAACAAGTCTTTGTGTACTTCCTGTAATTGTAATTTAAGCATTCTTACCACTACTGTTGCAATCATGTAACCTTGATATTGATATTAATCTGGTAGTGTTGAGGTTGTGTCCCTTTCCTGACACAGAATAAATCGCGCTGCATCGTATATCGCTGTCTGACTAGAACGCTCGACATGTCGTGTGTTGCTACCTACAACTTTAGACGACCAAAGGACTTCAAATGAAAACGAGTAGCCATCGGCCTTTTGAGAGCCGAGCATGGATCCGTTTTGAAGCGTGTCTGTAGCACGCAGCGAGGCAGACCTGCCAAATGAGGGCCGACGTTTTGAGTCCCAGGCTCTGCAATATGCTGTGAGCTCTGCTTTAGTTCATTTTTCCGTGGTGTAACCTGGGTTTCAGCTGGCCCAACTTCGTTTCAGACTCATTTCTGGTGCCCACTAAATGGTCCTGAAAGTTGCCATGAGGATATATGCAAGATGGAATACTTTGTTTTGACAGTAGTGGCTGACGAGCTTAATAAATTAATTTAATAAAAAAGGTTTTACGTTAATTCTGAGCAGCTTCAGCAAGTGGTGATGTCACATCAGGACAGGAGGGCTACTGGTGCAACAGGGTTTTAAGCTCTACACACAGTACAGACCCTTTTTGAGAATCACATATGTTGGAGCCTATTTGGCAACAAAAAGAATGCATGGAAACATGAAGCGTACTGGGGGAAGTCTGAAATGGACAGATTTTGCTTTTCAAGTACCAACAATGTATCCTGCAAACAAACTGGATCCTCCACCGCTGACTGCTTGCCAAGACTTACGATGGTCCATTTAAATCAGCGAGCACCACACATCAAACATGATCCAAAGTACAGGTTGTAACAATTACAAAGCGCGAGCTTCGTTGTTAGAAAAAATAAGGACGACCCGATTCAGTTATTCACAAGGCAAAAGTGTTTAACGATTGTAAAGCGCATGTTTATGTCATGCAATTAATGCAATAGCAGCAGAATAAGTAACTGCAATGAAAAACATAAAATATTGAATGTAAATGGATAAATTCTGGCTCAATTTTTGAAGACGATTGTCATCCTTGTCACTACTTTTGTTTGCTTTTAGGTAACAGAGTTAATGTATGGCTGGTCTGGTTTAATGCATCTTCTGTCTGAGCTTCATACCTCAGGGTATCGTGCCTCAGAATCATTGTCTAAATCTGTTTAAAACAGCGAATTTAGCATCAAGTTAAAGTTAACAAATCCACCTAAAAGTCTTTATATCCGCCTTTGTTGTCTTTTACGTTAAATTTGGTCGTCTACCGTCTGTTCTTATGACCCACCATGACATCAGGTGGCTTATAATTTCATAGCACAGAAACGAAAAGGATTTTCTGTGGGTTTTCTAAAAATTTATTTGAGTGAAATTCTGCATTGAAAGGCATTATTTTACGAACAGTTATTGAAAAGGAGAATAATTTCATTTAAATCATTAATAACTGTCCACATGTGGTGGTTTCTTTTCTTAAGGACAACAGACGTTTTGTCCAGACCAGAGTTTGGAGGAGACGATCTCAATGTGACCCCTGAAACGGCTTTATCATCTTTTGAATATATATAAGGCTTTTCACAAAGCTACAGTTTTGAATAAACTCATATGTCTTCTTTCCGGATGTTGATCATTTCCCAATGTCACCATTTCATACCGTTGCCACATTGGTAATTTTGTCCGCTACCGTTTTTATGAAAAAGAGATTATTTGCCATACGTTACTGTTTGACAGTTCTTACCCACAAAAAGGTCAAACTGAGCTGGATCCACACTCTGATATACTAATATCTTTGGCTGACATCATATTGCGTGAGTCTGTTCTGATATCACTACATGCACCATGGTTCCAGGGAATCTGATGAGGACAAAACTTGCTGAAATTTGCTTTGTAAATCAAAGTAATCACTTTAGTATCACCTGTCATATCTGGAAACATCTGAGCAACATTGCTCAAAGAAAATACAAATTAGAAAGACAAAAGTAGCCATTTGTTTTTAAACCACTGGTACATTTGTGAATATGGCTAAATACACTCTCAGTGTTTGTTTTTTTCTTTTCAAATTGTCTCTTAAGCTAACTACTTCAGTTTTAGAGAAACAAGTGTGTTTTTTCATTTAGATGTTGGCACTCTTTTCAATATAATTCTACTGAAACCACATGTTAATAATCAAACTTTAGGAGTGTGCAATTAAAAAAAAAACAGGACTTAAGGATGAGGAAATTTGTGCTCTGATCCACTGACTAACACATGCTGACTGTGCTGGGCCAAAGAGCCAATGGCAAAAAAAAGTTAACATACCTCATCTTTGGCTGTTTTTAATCACATCAATCCAAATTGAAGTTGATTTCCAAAATCTTAAAAACCTTTTTTTTTTTCCCCTTCTCTCTTTTTTTTTTCTTCTTTCAGGACCATTTGGCTGACTTGCTGGAATAATTTGCTAAGACAACAGATGATGTTTTCCCCTCTGACACCTCTCTCTGAAAACCCACCCAGGAGAAAGCGTTCAGTTTCAGAGCCACATGTGCAGGTGAGCAGCAGCTCAGCTTCGAACCGGCTAGGAACCCCTCCTCATTCAATAAAATTACATCCAGTTCAGGTCTTACAACTGAAAAGTGGTTGGGTGACAGAAAGTGTACAAGAAGAATCGAGAAGGACACCAGGTTGCAACTTGAAGCTACCTGGTGTCCTAAACAGGGATGCACAATCTTGGATTTTTGGTCAATATCCGATATGCCGATACACTAAAACTCATTTGATTGATAACCGATAACAATACCGATATTTTTTTCCTATACCTACTTATTGAAACTATATGGTTTTCTCTACTGTGGAATTGAAACACTGCATTATCTTTGTCAATGTAGCTGCTACCAAACGCAAATGCTAAGAAGGAGGCTGAAAATGATGTAACACTTTCAACTTGTATTATGTTTAATGTCAAATTTATTCATGACATTTGCTCTCTCTAAGATAATGACAACAGTGAAACAGTGCATATTTGCCGTTGTGCTGTACTGCAGGCATCATTGTCACTGGTTTGCTATATAAAAACAATACCTTTTATATCAATGAGTTATTGAAAGGCCGATGTCCGATATTAAATTTTACAGCTAATATCGTCCGATACAATACAATGCCGATAATATCGTGCATCTCTAGTGCTAACTGTAACCTTCTTTTTACAGATTTTATGAAAACACTGAAGTCAGAGATGTTACACCACAGCTTACCTTACTGTTAAAAAAAGAGGTGCAAATTTTAAGGTTTTACTTATCTTGTTAGACATTTTGGTTTCATCTGTCATGTCAGCTTCAGGCTGGCAGAGTGGTGGATTTTCTAGTGGTTTCACTTCTTAAGCACTTAAAACAATGACAATCTTATCTAAAGTACTCCACACCTAATCGGTGCAACATTAGCCATGATGAGACTGAACACATTCCTGCTTGCGTGAGCAGAGATGAAAAAAAGATTTTGGATTTTAGGCTAAACTGCAGAGATGAAAAAAGAGAGGTACGACCAGAGCTTCCAATTTTTTCATTTTTAAGCATGCTTTTTTTTGCAGGAACATTTGACGTAGTTGGCTGGTGGTTTTTGAAGAAGCACCATGCTCGACATTGACAAAAAACCCCCAAAACTTTCTTCCTACCTTTGGATGTAGAGTAGTTTCATTCGCTTCAGAGCGATTAACAGAAACATCCTCTGTTAGATTTTTACAAGACAATTTAGTAGATTAAAACGGACCGAACAGTTCCACAGGACATTCACAGAGCTAATGATGGGCATTACATAAAATACTAAATTGACAGGGTTTTGTACAAAAATCCACTATTTCCTCGTTGCATGCATTCCCACCCAGACGCCTGGTGAAAGATGGACCTCTGCAGCTCGTTAACCAGAATATCTGGAGCACGCTGGCGTATTTGATAGCCACCACATGCTGAGTCTGTCCTGCTTTCCACCATTCTCAGGACAGTAAATGTAGATGGTGTGCATTAGAATATGCAGCCAGAGTGTGTAGGTGTGCTCCGGTTGCTTTGCAACCTGCAAGGTAGCAGGCGAGAATTGGTACAGCAAATAGGGTATTGGGCCCTGGGAAAAAAATAAAGAAAGAAAGAAAAAGTAGACACACAAAATGCGGAAATGACAAAGGTTTATTAGGCACACATACACATGTTCACCCAGAATCCTTTGAGGGAGCTTTGTTCGAGGACAAAGCTGTGTAATATAAGTCGGATCACATATTCACTTTGGATACAGCAAGGAGAGAGAGGGGGAAAAAAAAAGCTCGACTAGCTAAAATACCCAGGGGACAAATAATAATGTTCTCCCATCAAACATCTTGGGACAATTTGTTGCCAGGTGAACAACGCAGTGAGGAGAGAGAGAGAGAGAGAGAGGGAAAAAAAATTGAGATGTAGAAACATTTATATGTTACACACACACACACACATAGGAGCACTCATCAGCACATGCACATACTTCCTTCTTCAGTCTGTTTTTATAGACTGGCCGCTTACAAGACACCAAATGTCACTGCTGTTGTTAATCCCTTAGCGCATGGCTAATGAGACCATACTTCACACAGTTGCCTTTGAGGGTCTGTGTGTGAGAGTGTGCGGGTGTTTGTGAGTGTGTGCGGGTGTTTGTGAGTGTGTGCGCGTGTTTGTGAGTGTGTGCACTCAGTATTTAGCCCATTTATTCACATGCGTGTGAGTGGTTACATGTGCACGGGTGAGGTGTGTGCGTGTGTGTGTGTGTGTGACCTTTGCTCTCGCCTTCACCATCATCTCATTCTATCTCATTAAAAATGTATATCTTATCACACAACCTTCACACAAACGCCTCCCTTCACACATTTGCATTCAGTAAATTCTAGGTAGCGACAAGGACAAGCTTTGTAGAGAAATGTTACATATTACAGAACGAGGCCCGCTGTTGGTTGCGGCGTCAGAAAAAGGAATTACGCTTTAAAAGGCTGTGGAATATATTATCCTGCAAAAGAAATATCTCTCTGTCTCTCTTTCTCTCTCTTTTTTTTTTTTTTTTAGTGTGAATTATGGTGAAATAAATAACTTTCCTCAATCCGTTTCCAGCTTTCTTGATTGTGATAAAACAGAACCGTGGCCTCTTAAAAACATCAAGAGTGCGTGACATTAATTATTGACAGGGCCGGGGTGCCACTGGAGAGGTTTACACGGGGAGAAAACATTACTCTGACCACCGGCATAATTAATCACAAGTGGATGCTGGATCGCAGTCAAAATAGATGAAGTTTCCAAAGCACACACCGCGTTTTGATTGTTTGTGCTGAAGAAAATTATTCTCGGGTCCTTGGGAGTTTTACACCAACATTTCCTTTTTATTTTGCTGCCTATAAAAAGATATCTATGGACATATTTTTTTAATGGCTTTTTTTCAGGTGGGGCAGTTATCCCTTTTTGGCAAAGAACCCCCACAAGCCCAATTCAAATTTAGCCTTCGTGCATCAAGGCTATAACTAACCTGTTTGTAAATTTTTAAAACTGCTATTATTGGTTACTTTTTAAAAAAATTTGTCATGGAAACAATCTGTGACGATTCCCCCCCCCCAAAAAAAAACCCCAAACAAACAAAAAAGAAAACCACTGCAATACTTACTCCAAGCCAGCAGGTAGCGATAATGTCGACGTTAGTTAGGTCAAAATTCAAAGAAAGGAAATCTGAATCATAGTTAAATCAGCGCTAAAGATATTTTTTAAAATATGTTGCATGTTAAAACCGTAGCACAGATCACACTTACTTCTCGGTCATAAACTTTTTTAGTTTACATTGAAACTCTGATATGAAAACAACCAGGAAATCAATCTGGATAAGCTAATTTGACAAATATGAAAAGTACAAACTTCCACAATTCAGGCAACATAATTCAAGCCATAATTTATTTAACTAGCCACAGAAACAAAGCAATGAAATACCTTGTAAATTTAGTTGTCATTATATAGTAGTATGCTGTAACTTACTAGGAACTTACTTGGCAATTACATTGTAATTATTGACTGTACAAGAAAGGGTGACAAACATAACATGAAAGAAATTTGTGCAATTTGATCCCTTGAAGTTGGGCCTCTGTCTCTTTAAGAAGCACTTGCTAATTCTGACACTCTGCCTTCAGTATGTCATCTCAACGCCTTTCCATTTTGCTTTTTACAACCATTCGTAGGAGCGTTGGACTGAGAAGTGTTTTGTATGATAAACTCGACAGACTCGCAGTTCCACCGAGTGTTTTCTAATCCACTTATGTGGAGGAGCTGAGTGGGGAAGGTGCGGGGCATGAGGGAATAACATAGTATCATTATATAAATCTCAGAAAAGTAGATTTTACACATCTCTCCCACTTTAAGTTTTAAATCTGCTTCCTTCATTTATAGTGTTGATACGCTACTGAGGATTCCCTTGGTAGTTGATTTGATGCGTGGCAATTATTTAACTCTTGTGGCTGTCGATTCCTTTTCATACCTGAAAAAGCTGCGTATGCAGCAACTAACTCCACAATTAGGTGCACAAAATGGCTGATGGACTTACAACTAAAGCATGCATGCTTTAGTACACACACGTTCCAAACTGTATAGGGAGCTGTCCCGATTATTGGCTAAACGGGTAATGAGCCGGTGCATATGTACGTGTGTGACATATTTGTCGTTTTAGGGTTGGTGTATGAAGGTCCATGGCTAAGACAACAGCCCATCAGATTGTAACTGACTTCACCTTGCATCGTTTGGTCCTGACTGGTGAAAGTAGATTGGACAGGAAATCCAATGGTAATCTGAAAGACAAGGACGGCATAGGAGGGGGATGGAGGAGCAGAAGACAATTGTCTTTCTATGTTCTTACGTGTGGACACTTTTAGATTACCATGTATGGAAAGGTGTGCGTTTTTGCGGACAAGTGGGTGTCAGATTAAATAAACACGTATTTACCAAGACTTTTGATGAAATTAGTTTTGTTTGCGAGCCTTTGTCCGTGAATGTGAACGTGTGCTGGGCCTGTTTGTGTTTGTGTGGCAGATGACCTGGCCCATTTTAATCTGCTGGAAAGAGAAGATGTGGTGAAAACCATTATCACCGTCTCCCTTTCGCTGATAACAGCCCACTAATCTGTTTGCTGGGGGTATTGAACAAATGCATTTGTGCGATGGACAGACAGGGGAGAGAACGAAGAAAACAGGGAGAGGGAGAGGGGATGACTGAGGAGTGTGTGTGTGTGGGCATGGATGTAGGGGGCTTTAAGAGGAAAGCTGGTGAAAAATGAGAGGACGAAAAGGTTTGGAAAACTTCCCCCAAGACCAGTTGGTTTCTTGTGGCAACAAGTCGGGGGGGGGGAGAATCACTCAACATGTTGAAAAGGGGATGAGCTGGAGGTAAAGACAATCCAAAGACATAAGAGAAACAAACTCAGGTAATGACATAGACCAATGAGAGTAATAGGAAAGAAAAAAGAATACATAAAAAAAAGAAAATGGCAGAAAGATGAAAAAGAGAAATGACACAAGAAAGCCCAGGGGCATTTGGAAACCAAAGGTGATGAAATTATTAAGAGCAATTACGGGTTGCTGCAATGTCAATGACGATGTCAATGAAGCAGGTGTGCCGGAGCAGAGCTATATCTTAAAGATAAACCAGGGGCCCCGGAGGACCAGGACTGAAAACTACAGCCATTGACAGTATAGCATTATAATTTGGATTGAACTGGACTGGAGAAAATTAGACTCAAATATGTCTATATGTTTGGACAGGAGCAGAATGGTTTGGCTAACTGGATACACGTTGTTCCCATTTGGGTTGTACATGCAGTTTTTACTTTTTAGTTTTGACAGGACCAGTTCAGTTTGTCCTCCTATCTTCTGTCCATTTGAAAGATGAAAGTTCAATACTTTATAAGGTACAAAGTGAGCCATTGGCACCAAGTTATCACATAATCATTTGCTAAAGAATATAAAAACTGCTTTTCTGTTGGAGATACTTCTAGCATTTGGTATGTGGAGGTGAGTTAATCACAAACAGTGGGTTAATGTTAGTGTTTGCATGAGATTAACATTATACTGGCATCCTTTGAGTTGCACCTGCATAAATTATGTCGCTATTTGAGAATCCGCAGCACTTTGGAGTAGCAGCAAAATTCAAATATACAACATACAACTGGGTGTTGGGTGCATACAGAATATAAAAAAACCCTGGAGTACAAAAGGGATACATTTATTTCACCATGACAGTAAGTTTCATTTCTCTGTTGAACAGTTAGTGGAGGCTGGTCGGGTTTCGCTAAAAGCCTGAGGCCAGCGTTTAACTTGAGTTTCAATCTCTTTCCAATGAAATGCTGGAAATTGTAAAAGTAGTGAATTGCTGGTATGGGGTAGGGATTATACGTCTCTTAGCAGCATGTCAAACACAAAAACAAGACACATGTGCCTCTTTATATCTTTCTTACTGTTCTCTTTCATTTTCCAAAGTAATCTTTAGTATAAAAATGAATCAACATCTCATCGTGTTCTTCATCTTCATTGCTTACTTCTTTCTGTTTTCCCACCCTGTCTATCTTTGTTACCGTCTTCCATTCCTCCACTCACCTCATATCTCCTCCTGTCTCTCCTCTCTCTCTCTCTCCTGGTCTGCTGAGGCCCCAGGGCACCATCCGGCTGCACCAGGTAACCCTTGTATAAGTTTCCAATTGCAATTCTTGCAGGATTATGGCTAGGTTGTGTCGCGGGGGCATTTCCTCACTGATTACATATTTGATTCAATCGCATGATTATTGGCGCAATGTGAGAGTGCAGATGGATATGATGATGATGTTGAGTGGGGGACAGAGACCTTGACCTCACCCAGGGGACAGTGGACATCACTGTGCATTTTTTTTCCTCTCCCTCAATTCGCACATACTTTGGCACAAATGTGAATGTGAAGAAAGAGATGATGACAAGTGAGCGACACTGCTTATCTTGTTATGCTGAATCATGTTCTGCTGAAAAAAACAAAACATGCACTTTGTCACTGGACTGAAGCATACATACATACAAATACGTGTGTGCGCTTGTTTCATTCTCAACATGCATATGTACATATATATATACACACACACACATACACACAACCCTCTCCTACCTCCTGCCCTGGGGTTACAGGCTGTAGACATGGATATTGGTTTTTAGTTAAATGTCAGTGGAGGTGAAAGTACTGCCCAAAGGCAAGTGTGTGTGCATGCTTGTGTGGTGCGCTGTCTTGCTGTTGTCTTCCTCTCAGTCATTTTCTCTCTCATTCCCCTGACAGTCAGTCTTTTAACTTGTATGATTTGGTCCCTCTTTAGCTTTTTCATTAGATTTATCTCAATGTTGGAACAAAATGCATACCAAATTCTCTGGTGAATCTGTGTTTTGTGGATTTTGGGTTAACCAACGACATTTTTTCCATATTTGTCCCAAAACACAGACCTCAAAACGGTTGGTGCTCCAGATCAAAGGTCCCCAAACACTGAGAGATGCTTAGTACAAGGCGGCAGGCTAAAGACAAAAACCCCCAAAAGTGCTAGTTATATTTCCATAGTACTGACTATCTAATTTTCCATCCATCCATCCATCCATTTTCTTACACCCTTGTCCCTAGAGGGGTTAGAAGTGTCGCTGGCGGGGTACACCCTGGACAGGTCACCAGTCTGTCGCAGGGCAACACAGAGACAGACTGGACACACACACACACTCCCACCTAAGGAGAATTTATACAAACCAATTAACCTGACAGTCTTCTTTTTGGACTGTGGGAGGAAGCCGGAGTACCCGGAGAGAACCCACGCATCAACATGCAAACTCCATGCACAAAGACTCCAGGCCAGGAATCAAACCCAGGACCTTCTTGCGGCAACAATGCTACCCACTGCTCCACTGTGCAGCCAATCTAATCTAATTTCATTTAAGAAAACAAAACAGAGGTATCTGTCTGTTTTTGTCTGTCACCAATCCTCACTTTTGTAGCACATCAGTGATTTTTCAATGAGAAGTCAATGCTGCTTTGTCATGTAGCGCGGCTGAATGAGCGCTACTTAGGTGACACCTAAGGAGCTTGTCGAGTGTTTATATTTCAAAACAAAACCACTTGAAGTACATTTTGAATCCCACACTGGATTTTCTGTTCTGGAATGCCTCCGCCATTCTCTTACAACTGGCTCCACTTAAGAGGGACCAGCGCTGCCCTCTTCTGGATGGAGGTCACCCTACAACACTGAACGCAGGTCTAAGCAGACCTTATGTGTTTACAAAACTGAGCTAATTTATGTGACTCTGTATAGGGGAGAAAAGTTAAGACAATTTCAAAGGCCCCTGACTGACAGGGACTACCCCCTCCTCCCACACACACACACCCAATTGTTTCTATATCTCATAGGAATAGAAAAAGATTGGGGGCCCTGTCAATTATAAAATGAATCGTATAGTGTTTTTAAAATTGTTTTAGCAGTAAAACTTTAATTGTATCCCTCCCAGACCAAAAAGCACACATCCATATTTGCCCTGAGCACCCCAATGGATCCGCATGAAATGGTTCGTTCCTGCTTGGCGTGCTTGACGGTGACGGTGTTCAGCAGCAGGCAGTAGACTGTGTGAGATTATCAACCATTTAGCATAATTAGCTTAGCTACAGACTACTGTTTGCCTCCATTTCACTAGCATCTAATGAATGAAGAAAATAATTTAACAAAATATTCATACATATATAACTTGTACCTGTACCTTTTATCACACTTAACAACAGATGAGTCAGTCAGCAGCAGCTCTAACCCCTGATACCAGCATAATGCTTTCCCTCTGTCCCCGTGAAAAAGGTGAGCAACATTGTGTTCAATGACAAGCTAGTTAGCATCATTCCAGGGAATCTATGTAGATTTTTCCTGTCTCTCTACTCTTTTTACAGTTACACAACAAAAACAGTGTATTTATTACTCACAGAAATTCAAACAATCTTTATAAAATTTTCAATTAGCACAGTTAGCAGTGAGTGAACGAGGTTGATTGACAGCGGTAAGACCATCTTCCTGGTTCTGATTGGTTGTTTTGGTGCATTTCTGTAGACAGCAGTAGCAGCTCAGGGATGAGGTGGAGGAAATTGATCTTTTCACAGTTTATCTGTTTCATAGCAAACTGTCATGACATGGTGACAGCTTTAACAAATGTGGGAAAAACCATATTTTTTATTAAAGTTGTATTCTGCCGCTTGAACAAAATACAACAACGTAGCATTTTTGAGAAGTCTGGATTGCTTCATGTATATTTTGCACGTTGCCTATGACTGTTGTTGGTGGGGAGAGACATTTCAATGAGCTAAAACTAATAATAAAAAAATTTCAAGCAACCTATTTGCATGCAGTATGTGGACTGTTGCATGTAAAATTCACTAGCAGTAAATATTGTGCTACTATCAGTATTGGACCAAAGAAAGCAAGGCAGTTGCATGCCTTTAAAATTGTGACGCTTTATATGGGTCAGATAGACTCAAGAAATTGTAACAGCAGCTGCGAAGGGGGGCCCAAGTTAATTTTTTGTCATGGGGCCCAAGACGAATTGGTCATCAGACTTGCTTGGTAATGGTTACGAAACACAAGTGGCTCCAAAACATCATTGCCAGAAAAGTTAATTTGACATATGTATTATAAGATAATAATACCCATCTTTCTAATCCTTTTCAAAACCACTACTTTCATGCTTTCAATATTTTCTTTTATTTTCTGACTCAACTTGTTGACATTTTCCCTTTACCATTATCATCAGTTCAAAAGTTTGGTCACAAAGTGTCAGTCCAATGTTACTTTTAGAGTGACACTGACGACATATCTCTCTAAAAGCATGTTCTGCATCATCATATCTGTATTACTGACATTAGTATAGAGAATTCATAGAGTTCATCGTGTAGATACTTTGAAGATCAGTTGCCTGTCATATAGTACACTGCTCGCATGCTTCAGTGGGTGTCTACATGTCAGTCCGTGCTTCTTGAACCCACCCATCCAAAAATATTCAGCGTATCTGCCGCTCAACAGAGACCGCCTCAGCCTTTCCATTGGTAAATATAAACCAGAGAAGCCGTACAGAGATCTGACTCGTGTCATCATCGGTTTGTTCCCACCAGTTGAGATCTGACAGCTGGATCATTCAAAACGTGGTTTCCTAAAGTTTGCTTCTTGTCCAGAGTGAATATTTTAATGCGTGTGTATATTTGCACAAGAGTCTGAGTGCGTAAGTGCAGGCTGTCCTGTTTGAATCTGTCAGTCAGCTTGGGAAAGGCCATCTCGCTGATATTCAGAGCACCGGAGGTCTCTCTCTCACACACAGACACGCAAACACACAGATATTCAGAGATCATGTCCTAAAGGGCTGTTTTTTTTCTTTCGTTTTTGTTCTAACACGGTTCGTATTCGGGCCACCAATCTGATCATACGGACCACTAAACCTCAGCGCTGCCCCGAACCATGTGTGTGTTCATTGCATGAGTTCTGACTGACAGCTGTCATGAAGCCTGGGATAGCAACCAGCCCAGGCTTCATGTGTGTGTGCGTGTGTGTGTGTGGGCAGGTTTTCTGCATGTGCCGATGCATGGGGCTGTATGTTCGGATTAAATGAATGCACTTCCAGGCATTGGAAAAGGTCATTGTCTGCCAGCTGCTTGACTGTTGGCTCCAATGACCCGACGTTAAACACAAGCAGAGGGATGCTTATTGTACCAGATGGTAGTTGTTAAGCCAAGATGCACATGCGCACACCTGCTGCATGTGTGGAGAACCCATGCATAAGGTTTCCTCCGGAGTCTACAAAATACAAGTGGTGAGAATTGTGACAATGATGATGAGACTACAAAGCGATGCGCAGCACTTTTAAAGCATCCCTAGTTCTTTGCTCGCTGTTTTTCTGTAAAATCCCAACCGACTCAGACGCTTGGAAAAAATGTGAAGTGGTTATAAAAACCTGAAAGTCATCGCCATTTACCTACATAGATCTTGTGCTACAAGAGTGCACACCCCTTCTAGGATTTTTTTGGCAGCACCCAGGTGATTAACTTAATTGAGTCAAGAAGCATGGTTAAATCTCTCTGAACAGCTGGACCAAGTTTTGGATGTTTGAGGGAAATGAAAGCGGCGAACAAGAAATCAGAAATGGCGTTTAGATTTCCCCCCACCCCTGCACGACGAGATAAAACAAACAGGTTTTAGTCAGAAAAGTGGTGACTGTTCTAATTAAAACGAAGGACTTATATCAGTTAAATATAACCCTATCTCCTATTAAGATAGGGAAGCATTTTGTTGTTTCCTGAACATCGTCGAAACTATCTAAGCCTTTGGACGTTAGCCACGGTGCTCTACTAGTTGAATTTATCTCTCTGGTTTTTAACTTTACTCCACTTGCCCTCCGGAGCGAGCTGTCTGAACGCAGGAAAAAAACCACAGGAACTGAATGGGGGGAAACAGAGCAGCCGACAAATGAGCCAATTTGGAGACACGACTGCTGTGGCATAACCCTTTTCCATAATTAAGCCCAACAACTTTACAAAGAGGCAGACAGCGAATGCGGCGTTTGTGGTTTGCAGCGTTTCCCCATACAGCAGTTTACTGTCTGTCTCACTATCAACGTGTGGTGTCACAGTAAGTGACTAAAACCCTAAATTTATTGAACGATGTGTCTGTTAATTATGCCGCTTTCACTTCTCTGCTAATAAGTCACAGTTTGACTTACAAACGGGAAACGGGAAAACGTGTTTAGTTCACTGGTTTATGCGACAAGTCAAAGTTTTAATAAAATATTACTATCATTTCTCAAGGCATGCCTGGATTACATATTGACTGAAGTAAAAGGAACCCATTCTACAAGATATCAAAACACCAAAATATTTGTCACCTAGTTAACTTTAGCACGTGATTTCATCTGGTGAAATTAGTGCAAGCTGTTGCGATGAGACATGTCCATCCTGCTATGTCCATGTTGGATTTGACTGCAAAAAATCAGGAAAACGAGTTTTTGGAAAACAGTTAAAGGATATTGCAATCATTGTGAACAACCTACGTTTACATACTTTAAAAAATGGTCACAAGTGCATCAGCGCATCCTTTGGCTGATCACTTCTACTCGGAAATTATGATTTGAATCTAGCCAAATACAAAAATATACAATACATATACAACAACTGTCTAAAATGCTTAAAACCAATAGGTCTGTTTTTATCAGTCGGATGTCAGAGCTGTTGTGTTTTCAGTTGTGTGTCTGTCTTTGTCTGCTGAGGATGCCGATGTGAAAACGATGAGGAGACTCAAATGTACAGGATGAACAAATATTCCGTTTTAGTGTGGTCAGCACCGTATTTCATTGTCAAATCTGAAGTCATCTGAATAATGGGCAAAAGTGTGAAAACAACACAAACGCAACATAATCTACCTTTTACCCGTTGACCCAGCGCAGCAACACTTCTGCTTGTACTGCTGACAGCAACGTGGCTGCCTGACAAATGGCTCTCCTCCATGCCTTTAAACAACAGCCTCCCTCTCGCATGTGTACGTGCACGCACACGTACCAGAGGGCGCTGCGCTCCATTCTACCTGACTAATTCCTATTCATTTAAAACAGTCGCCGGGGCACGGCGTAGCCTAGCACGGCCCCAGACACCAGCCATTCATTATCCAGCTGCTTGCTTTATGAATGGCTTACAGCTGGATGCTACAACAACAGGGAAACGCTGCCCATAAATCACCTCACACCCAAACTTGAACTTTTTTTTTTTTTTTTTTCTCCCTCATCCCCCCCAAGAATACAGAGCTTGAGGATGCGGTACATTTGATTGCCACATATTAGGCATGTGACAAAAACGAGCAGTGAAACAAGATTAGAATGTAGCCAGGAAGTGCGCAGCCAGGACTAAAATTGTTTGTTGACACCTGGAGATGCATACAACCTGCTTAACTGTCTTCTTTCCTTTAACCGAAGTGTCTCCTTACTCACAAGTGGCTAAAAGTACTAAAAATAGACTTATTGTAGTTGGCTAAATGTTCAGTTACTTTATATGTTTTTTCCCCCCTCATGTCACGCCTCACTTGCAGAGCTGTAATAGAGGATGCGCTCCATACTTTGAAAAGTGGAAAGAGAAGACTACAGCAGAAATAAATGCTGCGCAACTTAATCTATCTGCAACATTTTTTTCCAGTAACCTGACAGTTTTGGCGTCAACATGTGGCTGGGGGCCAAGACATAAAAATCAACACAAGACATAAAAATCTTGTTCCATCTGAAGAAAAGTAGCTCCAGAACATAATGCTGCCGCCTCCATATTTTAGTTGTAGGTATGCTGTTGTTTTGGTGATGCTCAAAGGTGTGCTTATCCCAAACACACCATTTGGAATTGTGGTGCAAAATTTTATGTGTGGTTACAACAGACCACAGAACATGTTGCTGTTATTCGATGTGGGTTGTTTGCGATTGCTCTTTAGGAACCCAGTGTGTCACATTTGACTTAAGCTGAGACAAAAGTATGTCTTTTGAAAACAGTGCAGGGAAGAAAGAGGGCATTTTGAAGAAGGTGGAACAGGAATAAAATATGAGGTGCCATATGTAACATCTCCCAACCTGCTATAAGTTATGCTTCTAATATCTACTGATCATCAGGAGATAAAATTCTTGATGTTTATGAATCAAACCGTCAGAGAGTTTAAGACCATAGACAAGGCAATGTACCAAATCTCAGTTATGTCATTTTAAAATGAAAATGTTCAACATTCTGCTTATCGACTTTATTCCTGGTCTCGATGCTTTAAGTTGAATCCTTTAAGCAACTTTCTTGAAGACAGTAGCCTCTGCTGCCAAGCAATTTACTGTAGTAGGTAAAGTAATCAGCCATCAGTTGTGAAAAATGTGTTTTCTTTTCATGTAACTGCTTTGAAGTTGTGCTAAATTTCTCATGCATGGTCTGTCATGGTCACACATTTGCAGATGAAAGCTCATGGTGCGTATTATGCCCCCGAAGTGAAACTGGATTACTTCTCTGAACAGTGCTTTTTTTTTATTGCTTACTAACAACTGAGGAGTCAGGAAGAATGTGGCTTAAACATCTCAGTTTGTACCGACCGCTCTCTGGTCGGCTCTTTTCATTTTGTAAACGGAAGTGCGGCGAGGAAAATCCTTACTCCATTTTGTGCTGGGGCATTACAGGACAGCGAAAAACTTAAAATATGGCGGTGTGTGTGTAAACAGTCCATTTTCTCTGATCGTCCTTTTAACATTTAAATGATGAAGGTGCTGCTGCGTTTGTTTTGTACTACTCAAATAAATGATTGTTACACTAGATATGTGTAACAATGTAGTGTTTTTGCCACCTTCTCGGGCAGGCTCTTTAGAAGGGAAAGGTACAGATTAATAGATTAATTTGACAAGTTGGAGGAAATAAAGACTCATTAATAAACCTTATCTAATGGCAACCATTAGATAAGGGAAGCGTCTGACATTTGCACAAACAGTTCTACAACTCTACTATATTTGCCGGTGAGCAGCTCTGAAATATTTTCAGTTTTGTTGTCGGACAAAACTGGATCTTCAGCTAACTTTTTTGTTTTTGTTTGTTTGTTTAACAACACTTTGCTGCCTCCTCACCTACATATTAAAATGTCTAACGTGTGCACAAAAAGGCTGACTTTAATATCATAGGAAGGACAAACTACCAGGCACCCCACTGTGAAGGAGGCGCTGGCTCATCCGTCTCCTCTGCCTCGGCCGGCGCATACCACCGCATTTATTCACATGCTCATCGCCTGTTTGTTGTTTAAGCAAGACAAATTGGGAAGAATAACATAAACAAACGGCCGTTGTTGTGCATCCTGCTGCTTCATGTCACACCACTCTACATTGGGTTATGAATCACAGGGAATTCAGACATTTGTGTGTGTGTGTGTGTGTGTGTGTGTGTGTCTATAACGTATGTGTGTATATATCGCACACACACACACATATGTGTGTATATACATACATATATGTATATATGTGAACGTGTGTGTATACATACATAGATGTGCGTATCAGAGGTAATTCTTCACAAAAAAAATTACTGAATTTTGAAACTGTTTTCTACTGTAGGCAAGCACTGAGTAAATAACAGACTTATTCCATAAATTAGAATATGACTGAAAAGTTCCTTTGTCAGTAATTCCGTCCACAAGTGAAATTACAAGTATTTTGCAGTATGTTTAATACCTACTAAAGGGTTATTTTTGAAAGGTACTATTAATATGACGAGCCTCATGATGTCCTACTTTATTGACTAAGCCTGTTTTCACATGTAAGTTTTGGCTTTAGTCTTGGCACACAAAAAGAAAAGTAACTGTAACTATTGGCACATCAGCGCCCCCCGTTCCTCCTCGTTCCCACCAACTTGCAACACAAAGTTGCCATAAGGCTCCTTTTGTTGAAACCGCAGGATGAGTTAAGTTTAACTCTTCGCAGCGGCGGAGCGGCGTGCACTGCGCATGTTACGGTCTAATTAACTTCATTTATTTTCTAAAGGTAAACTGTCGGCTCCTCTGTTTAGACTATCACAGGATTAGCTCAACATTGCATTCTGTTTAGTTTTCTCTGGTCTGTAATGGAAACTGGAATTAAAGGCGCCATTTCAACCAAAGGTTTGGAATGTGCTTCTGAACCAGACGGTTGTGGACCTGACCAAAGCGTCCGGTCCATAACTCTTCAACACGCTGTCAGCTCCTGGCCAGAAAGACGCATTTAGTTCAGTGTCCATGAGACGATATTCAGAAAGGATTTTTTTATTGATTGATTTTAGTTGTATGCGATGAACTCTTTGCATAAAGTCTATATGTGCACCAGTCATGGGTGTCAATTATAACCTGTCAAAATTACGGACGGACCTTAAATTTTCCGTTCATTTAAAAAAATAACCTTTCAAATACTGAAAATATTCCGTTAACACGACCTCTGATATGTATATATATATATATATATTTATATGTGTGTGTGTGTTGGTGTGCGTGGATGTGTGTAGTCTGTGTGTAAGAATTTAGGCATTTAATTGAAGCAATTTACACAAAAAAAAAAGTTAATATTCACATCTACAAAAAAAAAACAAAAACAGAAAAAGCAGGTCGGTTTTTAACTAGAGAAGATTTTTTTTATTTTTTTTATTTTTTGTATCCATGTCAAACCAGAAAGCAGGTTAACCAAGACCTTTATATCTCTGTCTGGCTGACAAGTGCTCAGACAGCACATCCTGAAGAAAGCCATTTTCTTCAAGAGGTCATGAGGGAAAAACAAAAGCCAACACGGCGAGTGTGTGTGCTTGAGCTGGCGGACGGCTGCTGAGAGCACCGCTGGATGCGCTGTCACATACCGCCCTTATGTCTCCGTGTTTATCTGGGTGACTGACAAATTGGAAACAGAATCAGAGTTTGTGTGTGCGAGGGCGTTCGGGTCTACCTGTTTGTGTTTCATGAGGTGAGCAAAGCAGGAACGTTTTAGAGGCCCAGTCGCATCCAGAAGTCGAGCTGCGCAAGAACCGATGCCCTTGTCAGATGAACGCAAAGTACAAAACAAAAAAAGTTAAGGGATAAACTTAGACGATAGTCTCTGGTAATTGACTAAGCATGATTCCAAGTGCAGCTCACAGAAACCCGCTTGGCACACAAAAATGAGATTGTTCAGTTAAAAGTAAATTAAATGCTTTGACCAAAAATTTAGGGGCTCTCAACAACGTCCATTCAAGCTACGCATATTGTCAGATGAATAACACCGAATGTACATGTCCAGTAAAACCACACTGTTGGTAACCTGAAGTGATGTAAACACTGACCTGTGATTTCCACATTCTCATGAAATGCTGAAATAAAGACATTGAAATCATCATCCCCGAAGAGCTCCATGAATTTTCCTCTGAAAATATGAAATTATAACTGAATTTGACATTTTAAAATATGACTCTTTAATGTTTGGTAGTTACACAATGTAACAACAAAGCTGATATTGTTCAGCACATAAAAAGGAGATCTGTCAACTTCAAAATAGTTCATTTACTACGGTACTCAAGAATCCAGCATGTCGCACTCAAAAACATGACCTCTTTTCTGGTTAGTAAATGCACCAGATACACACAAGTGTTAAGAGGTAAAACTTTTAATGTTAAGGAAGACGCACTGTGCTATTTTTAGTTTTAGCAACCCAAGAGTCAGGAAAAGCACATGAATGCGAGTAGACATTTCAAACTAAACGCAGTCACACTTTACTTTCAGGGAGTAGTTTTGCATCGTCAGTGTTTTGTGACTGTTTTACAGTTGAATTCGACTTAAAATATTTAAATTGTTACCAAAAAGTAAGCTGTCAAATTCCAGTTTCGTATTTTGCCGCAATGGCAAATGACAAAGATGCTTTTGTAAGAAATAGTCGATTGCTTTTCGTTTCTTATGTTGGGTTCTTTGTGCTGCACATTACAAGCAAACAACAGAAACATTACCACCAGCCGGGCAGACTGGAATACGCTGCTGCTCTGTGTCCCTGCATGCTGCTCGGCTGAAGAATAATAAAACAAACAAACAAACAAAAAAAAAAACAAAACAGGGTTGCATTCTTAAAAACCCGACACACACGAGCGTCGGCACACACGCGTTCTAAATTAGCCCAGATGTAATCACTTACAGTAGACGCACCAAAAACCAACTCTACCTGGTCCAATCAACATGCTGCAATTAACGCCTCCTTAATCGGTGCTCAGCAACACCCCACCTGCCCCCCACCTCCACACACACACGCACACACACACACCCAAAACAGAACCTTCAGTTTTTCTGCAACCTTTGGAATTTCAGAATCAAAGAGTAGACATCTCTCAACAAGGAGGTAATTGGCCTGACCCGGCGCCCTTCCATGCCTTCTATCAGAAATGCATTGAATCAAAACTGCTACGGGACACACCCACGCAGCTAACTAGCGCCGCGGCTGCTTAAAGCACACTCCAACACACACTGTATACAGTAGCGCTTTCGCACACGCACACGCAAAGATGTCATTAGTGGCTGTGCAGCGCTCATTGCTCATTAAACACAAACTAGGGAGAGATGCTCAGTTGATCAGGAGGCAAAGTGTCTTCCACTGCGTGCGCACATACACACACACACACGCAAACGCAGGCATCTACAGACAAACATAAAAATCACTGGGTCTTGGCCTACTGAGGATAAGCAGCAGCAGAGCTAATAAGGTAGTATTGCAAATAGACAAGAAAAGGAGGAGGCAGAGGAGGAAAACAATGGAGAGACTTCCATTCCTACTGCGTGAAGGAGTCCAGATTGTTAGCGGGACAGAAAAAGAATGGACTTGTTTAATTACCGCCCTGCAAGAAAAACTTGGGTATATACGCTAAAAACAAACAAGCAAAAAAAAACTACAGAAAAACAAATTGGATTTGTGGGAATATATACGTTGAAAACACTGATTTTGAGAGGAAATTTGTCAATTAGATTGGCCATGGTGGTTACAGTTCATAAATGTCAAATGTAGGAAGTCTTCTGGTAATGCTCTGGTTTTTTTTCTTCTTTTTTTTGGTTACTTTCTTGTACTTTAGTTATACATTTTCTTCTCTTTCTTTTTTGCTCTACTTATGTTTGATTTCAATGTTGAGAGTTCCTCAAGTGTTCGGTCACTTCTGGGGCTTTGAGACTTGGAGGATCCAAAAAAATTTTGTGTTTATAGTTCTTATTAGATGACAAAAAAGAAACAAAAAATGTCACTCAACTGCTAATTTATCTCCATTACCCGCCAATGTTGTTTATAAAAAAATTCAACTTGCTGATATTTGGTTAAAATGTGACTTTTATCATCACTTCTGTCTAGATTTAGTCAACCAGCTGTATGTTTTCTTTAGTAGGAATGTAGGCCAGCATATCTATCAAATGCCATATGAGCAAACAGCTTTTCTGTAGCCATAAGGATCTTTTAAATTGGATTGCCTATTGAGAGCACCGACTACAGCATTTCAAATGTTGTTTAATCATGGATTAACTGTGATTATCCCCAGTTTTAGTTCAATGTCATCAGCCCCACCTGGGCTTGGCTACTTCCTGACCTGTAAACTCACCCTGTTTCAGTCTATTTCAACATGAAACAGACTGAAACATCTTAAAACACAACCCTGTATGCAGCGATCCAAGAGAATTCAAGAACTGATTAGAAAATGTTCTGCGTCACTGATGTCAGTCCGGTTGAAAAGGGCTAGAAAAAGAGTTTTGTTTTTAAGAGTCTGGGGCTCCGGTGAACCACAAAGAGTCTTTTTACCCACAAATTGAGAAAACATTAAACTTCATCATGAGCTTCTACACAACTCATTCAAGAGGTCACATAAAACCAGAAGCACTGTAGATCTAGTGTTTCTTAGTTAAGGTCAACGTTCATGACTCGGCAGCATTAAAAGCTCCAGTGGATGCCAACAAAGCAGTGAAAACCAATGCCGAGCAAGAATAATTTTAATGTTGTAAATAGAAAAGAAAAATCTTTATTCCCAAGAAATTATTCAGTGGACGGATGTGATTAAAGGTGCAACTCTTTTTTTAATTGTGTCTTTCCAATTACATCTGGCATGAAGTAACTCAGACATTATAGAGGACATTAACATAGTGATGGTAGTGTGACGTCTTTTGCTGCTTGCTACTTCAGGATCTGGTCAACTTGCTGTGAGTGACCAGACCGTGAAACCTGGTCTCAATCAGAAGAGCACCAGATAGAGGCTGCCTCGCAATCAAGTCAAATCTGCTTTATTATGGCTCTGAAAGCAGAATTGTTTTAAATGACAAATCGGGAGCGAAGGCATCACTTTTCCTCCTTTTCCATTCTTCACATTCACAGATCTCATTAGGGTTATGGTTATATTTCTTGCACAACTTGCACAATAATTTCTTTCTTGTTATGCTTTGTCCCCCACAGGTATTTTCTCTCTCTCTTTCCCTGTGTCTTTGAAGCGCAGCATGTGTCACAGGGAGTAATTTTAACACCGTGTGTGTTGATCAAGGGGCTAACTTAGCTGACCCTTGGCCCTTGGTGATGTTATGGCATTCCCAGTATCTCATAAGTACAGACAGTTATGCACCTTCACACTTGCACACACAGGCGGCCGCAGTCAGGGGACAAGCTTAAGGGCATGTCCGTCAGTGTGAACAGAGGCGAGCGGGCGATTGGACAGGATGCGGAGGAGAAAAGGGGAATCGAGGGGGAAGGTTTCTGATATGTGGAAAGTAAAATGAGATCGAATGATTACCTTTTGTGGGTCTGAGGACAGAAGGGCGGATTACGAGGCAAGTAGGGAGATAAGTGTGTTTTATCCCAACTCGTTCTCTTGAGCTTTGTCCACCTTCTACCCTCCGCCGTGGAGCAATTGCTGCATCCAGCAGACTTTCAATAATCAAACCCGTTTTTACCTCAAGGATAACAGATGCTTATACGTAAATTTTTTAAACCTGTATTCACAGTTAGGTATCAGTTTGCTTGCAAACAATATTTTCTTATGCATTTCCCCCCCAAAAAAAAATAAATAAATAAAGTAACCATGCTGATCCATAGCTGCTGTTAGATTTGTTCAATTGTTTTGGCCATTGCCATGAAGGCAGGGAGGAACCTCTGGAGGTGTGAAAATGTGTCGAAGTTGGTTATAAACAAGAGGAGGCCACTCGACTCCGTGCTTGGCCCTTAAAGTGCTCTTTATATAGGATATGATTAGTTGGAAGGACCCCTCAGTCCAGCCACCCAGACTGTATGCAAACAGGTAGACAGAGGGGGGAAAAAAATGCAGAGCAGAAAAAAAAAATAAAATAAAGTGCCTCTTCACAATGCCTGTTAATAGGACCAGAGTGAAGTGTAGGACTGAGGAGAAGCTCTCTGCTTCCTGACCCCATGAAGAGCTCTCCTCGCAGAGCTCGCCGTGTCCTCTGTACCTCTCATACTCCCAGCTCCGCAGTCCTATGAGGTCAGAGCTAACCCCACAACCTGCTCTTGTTCCGCAGTAATGGGGTCTGGATGAACTCCTCAAGAGTGGGGAAAATACAATGCAACTGGGCTCCGTCGTTTTTAACCGGACAGAAACGTTCAGTTTCCTTCAAATGGCGAGCGACAAAACTGATCGTCCCCCATGATGCAGGGCAATCTGCTCTGTAAATCTGCTCAAAGATTCTCAAGCAGGAGCCAAAGAAATCTGAAGCCTCTCGAGGCCTAGGCTGAAGAGCGGCACGATGTCAGGGGGTGAAGTGGGGAGAGTGGCGAAATTATGTACTGAACTGGAGTCGGTACATAATGAAAGCAGGGAGTTTCAGAAATCATGACAGGTCAAGACAAGGGTTGGTGTGTGGAGGAGAGAGAGAGAGAGAGAGAAACAGCTGAATTCCCACGGAGAGCTGGGTTTCACAAGATGAAGGTCCAACAGCGTTACATTTCCCAAAATGTAACACTTGTATTCAAAGTACTGTAACTGTTTGAAAAATGATGTCCGCATAGGGAGACGCATCGTTTTCCTTGACAAGAAGTTAAAAACCCCCAGTCGGCTTGTATGTGCAGCAGTGCTAAGGCATTTACATAAGAGTTTCTCAAAAATTTCAGAAGCAGTTTACCATTAATAACCTAATATCACAGAGCAGTTTCCCAATACTCTGGCCATAGCGTTAAATTCACTCACCTCACGATGAATTGTGATAAACTTATATTTTCCATTTTTGGGCTAATCCAGACAATATTTATCGGAGCATTTGGGAACAATAAATACCGTAATGGTTAATAATTAGGTGAATAACTTAACATCATGGAGCAGTTTCCAAATACTTTGTCTATAGCGCTAAAGATTCACTCACCTCAGGATGTTGAATGCTAAAATCTGATGACATTGTCTATTTCTGGGTTAATTCTGACAATATTTGTCAGAGCATTTGGGAACAGTAAACAAAGGATTAAAATGTCATTCCCAGACAGTAAATGAATGCATTAAAAAAATAAAAATAAAAATAAAACAAAACATAAAAGTTACATGCATAATTCTGAGACAGTGGAGCAGTGAATTCCATGCCACTAATTCCAAAATACACACTATTCGCTCAGGGAACGTGTCAAAACTAACACGTGATCCACAAAGACACCGGTGTTGATGCATTCGAAAATATAGTGCCGTAACATAGAGGCAATAGAGTTGTTTTGTACCAAATGTTCGTCCGGGCTGCAGCACGTCTATTTTTGTGTTTCCTCTCATCGAAATCCCATCTTCCCTCATCCTCCTCCCTTCTTGTTTTCCGGCGACGGCGTGTCAAAGTGAAGAGCGCAGTCGTGTCAGCGGTTCTTTGGGGGTTAAACTCGAGCACTCTCATCGATGTGGCAATTAGGTATGTGGGCATTTAGGAGGGGCCAGGATTGCTTTAGTCACTTGTGGGTGGAATTTTGATGCGCTCCACACAAAAAAGAACGCAGCCAAACGGAGAAAGTTACTCAATTTTCCTCCTCCTGTATTTTCACTTTCTACTATTCTTTCCTGTCTTTTTCCGACGTCATTTGCCACTCGAGAGGTTTGCTTCGCTTAGTCTCTTACTTCGACTTTGCCTCTACCCAAATCCTTCCTTCAATCTCCCTTGTCCACGTTTTCCAGTCCTCCACGGCAAAAAGAACCCCTCTTTCCCACCATTCAAATGCTGCTCTTTCTCTCTCTCAACAAGTCAGGTGACACCAGCCAGACCACTAATTAGAATTCTGTCACTAAGTAAATGCATTGTGACCGGTGGCTGACAGCTCCGCGTGTGTGTGTGCGTGTCCACGCGTGTGCGAGTGTGTGACAGTTTGGGCAGCTTGTTGGCGGTGACGATGGCAGCCGCCTGGCATTTTTAACGTGGCAAGGTGCTGCTCTCGCCACTGACCTGACAGTCATTTAAATTACACAGAGGATGGCTGCTCTCTCTGTGTGTGTGTGTGTGTGTGTGTGTCTGTGGAAACAATGAGTGCGAGATTGAGGAAGGACCATTAGTAGCTGTGGATAATTCACTGACTTGCAGGCTGACTGATTGTGTACAGCCGAGTGAGTGACTATGAGTCATTGCAGGAAAACAGACAGACAGACAGATAGGTAAGGGTTGTTTACCATGTCATCTCACCAGTATAACACAAATCACCCTTTTTTACATTCACAAACACACTCCAGGACATACAAGCCTAGGGAGACGACACATAATGCGAAGACAGTACGAGATGAGAGGACAGAAAAACGGAATAGTTGGAAAAGGATCTAGAAAGAGGCTAAAAATCAATTTCCACATCTTGATAAGGAAAAACAAAAAAGTTAAGGGTGGGAAAGAAATGATGGATAAATCTGCAAAACCTGTCAAGTATTGTTTTGTTTTTTTATCACTGAAGACGTTCTCCATCCCTGTTTAAAATGGCCAAAGCAAAATTTTATAGGATGGAAATGGCAAATTAGAAGAATGACTTCAATAACTTAACGAAGCCAATCTGCTGGATAACAGGGGGAAAGAAAAAACTCCATTCCCTGCTGTATTGAAGAAGTAAGACTAAAGCAGTAATAAATATGTGTTCTGAGTTTGTCACACCAATGCAACTGTTTAACCACCCACTTCACTTAATTAAGCCTCGCTGGAGCAGAGGTTGTGTTAAATTTGTTTAATTAACCAGGAGACAAAAAATCAAATGCACCCCCTTTGGCTCAGTGATTACACTTATGCACTTGGATATCTTGAAAAGTGAATCATCCAAGGAAAGCCTATCTGAAATAACACGCCCTTGAAAAGGGGAACGACGCATCGGAAAGCGATCGTGCTGGGGAACAAAAAAGAAAAATCATTGGATTCTGAAAAACACGCAGAATTTTGCATTACTGATTCTACCTGACTACCTGTGACTCCGAAAAAATGTTCAGTCCATGTGCAACATTGATGGAGTGGGATTGACCTGTCAATCAAAGTGGAGCATTTTAGACTTTTAATGCTAAGAAGAAGGTTTTGATCAGGTCTAGAAATAAATTTCTCTGTAGTGGAGGAAAATGAATGTAACTAAAATAAAAGAAAGTATGTGAGAAATATCCGGTGTAGTGTTGAAGGGAGACCCATACGACTGGAGGGTCGGGAAAGGTTTAGAGATATTAGGCAACGTTCTGAGGACCCGTTTAAACTTCAAGGAAAACAAAGATCATCTTAACACACCTGTGTGTTCATTTGAAAAATGAAAAAATAAGTCTATAAACGACTTACTTGGACTTTATGGAAAAGGTTGTGGAAATGAGAACTATATTTAAACTGTAGGGTTTACTCTTTGTTACTCAGAAGCCAGAGTTCAGTCTAAAAACATATTCTGACTTAACCAGACTGGAAAATAACAACTTTCACACAGCAGAGTCCACATTTCTCAAAGTACCACCCAAAACCACCTTGAAGTTGATACAATATGTAATAGATGGTCAATTAGTTGATCGTATTTTACGGACTGGGTGCCAGTCCAGTGTGTACCCCGCACATGAACGGTGCAGAGGAGATGTTCAGAGATGTTTGTTTACTTAAAAACAAATTCGTTTGTGAGAATAGCCTAGTCAAAGTCCAACCCTAAATCTGTTTAGGACTATATGGTAATACGTGAGCACAAATTCGTCAAAAAGTTTTACATTGGTATTGCTTTCCTTCCATTTTTACATGATTTGCTACCATGTATCGGTCTTTCGTGTAAAATCCCAATAAAGCATGTTGAAGTTTACTGTTGTAATGAGACAAATTGTAAAAAATAAGAAGTTCAAGGGGCACGGACACATTTGCGAGGCCTTGTACATGCTTTACGCAGACTTTCCTGTCGATCTGTGCGAATCTCTTCAGGCAGGCCCAAGACGAGAAAAGGAAGAAAACGTTTTAGCGATGCAATCACTCGATCGTGAAGCGTACTAAAGGAAAGGCGGGAATGAATTTTGTCGTAAAACATGAAGCAAATTGCAATGTGAAGAAAGACAGCGATGGAAGCAGAGTGGCCCCCAAACACAACAGTTCCCTGAAGGAAAACGGCACTCTGCGACACGGCTGGCAGACAAGCCGCGATGACAGCAGCATGGTAAAACACCTCTAATGCATCTCCGTGGGTTTTCACCGCTTCTCGTATAGCAGCAAAGACACACACACACGCGCGCGCGCACACGTGTGACACACGACTGCACATGTGTACACACGAACAAAAAAAAAAACAAACGAATGGAAAAAAAAAAAACCCAGCAATCGAGACACTTGAGACTCACTTTTGTTTTTGTCTTGCCACAACCTTACACCCACAGCTATGGGATATTCATTATTCACTCTTTTGTTTTGCACGTAGACAACATGTTTGCCGTGGAGAGGAGAGGAGTGAGGAGGAGAGGGAGCGGGGAGGGGGGCGCGAGAGATAAATAACGGTGATAAGTCTTGTCTTGTCAGAGGAGAGAAGAAGGGCTGAGTGACATACGATTGGTCTCCTGGTCGTGAAATATGCATGGCTTTTTCAGCAGCCAGAGGAGAGGAGTTAATTTAGGCCTCTCGCTATGCTCGGGGTAATTAAAAGAGATGATCGATAGTCCCCCTCTCATCCCCATCCCCTCCACCCATCCTCACACCCTCCACCCCCCCGGGACTGATAACAGCCTTCTCCTTGCATGCATTCACACATAAGCAAGTGGCACTAACAATGCCCAGACCTCTGCAGTGAGCAGCACACACCTGCACTTACAGGGCCACAAAATAGTCACAAAAAGAATCTGGAGGTGTCTGACCTTGGCACATCAGAGAGGGTTGTAGTTGAATTACGCAGAATTAAGTTTAAATTTCTATGCACCACAACTCTGGAGCAAACTTCCAGACAACTTCAAAGATGCTGAAACAAGGCTAACAACACACCTGATTAGTAGTAAGTGCAAAATAGATTAACATATTTAATATATATTTTCTTAGTGATATTGATGATGGCATTTGACTAAGGTAAGGTAGTTTTATTTATGTAGCACATTTTCAGCAACAAAGCAGTTCAAAGTGCTTTACATGAATTAGAAGGAAATACAAACAAAACCAAAAGAAAGACAAAAGGTAGAAGTATAGAACTATATATTGGTTCCTCATGTAAGAATAAGTATTCCATAAGTTATATACTAATAGGGGTTTCTCTGGATTCTTGTTCTGAAAAAACTAAAAGTTGGTTCTCCGTGCTTGGTTCTGTAAAGTAGATGGTACGTTCCAAGTTTGTTCTATATTTGTAATCCAACAGGAGTTTCTCTAGGTCTTGCGCCGATATTAAAAAGTTTAATGCTAAATATTGATCTAAGGTAATGAGTAGTTTCTCTAGATAAACTAATAGGAGTTTCTCTGGATTCTAAGTTTGTTCTAATTCTTGCTCTGGGTTGAGTGAAGAATATAATTGGTTACTGTATTATGTTTTTATGAAGTAAAGCACTTTGAAATGCTTTGTTGCTGAAATGTGCTATAGAAGCAAACTTGACTTTTTGAGTGGGAAGTTATCTAAGCACTAATTATAATACAATGACTGAAATTGTCCAGAACTCCAATGTTTTGCAAGATATCTCTAAAATACTAAATAGCAAAATGAAACCACTATATATAAATGTTTTTGGTTTGCAATGATGCCATCAAAGTTTACCATCTTAGCCTTTTACTTTTATTAGGACTGTTAGAAGAAGGTCAACTCCCCGTTACCACCCCACGCCCCCCCCCCAAAAAAAAAATAACCTTGAAGGAAATGTATATTTGTATTGCAAAAGTTTGATCAAACAGCATTAAGTTCAGTGGGGAAGAAGAAAAAGATATTCACCAAAGTGCATCTTTTTGGTCAAAATTGTTGGTTGCACCAATTCTTAGTTGTCTCAAACAACTAAGAACACAACTTCAAGAAGAAAAAGAAAGAAAAAATCTTTTTAAAGTTGGTCAGACAAATGTACTCCTTGATTCCCTGGGTGTAAATGTGACGTGAAAGAGCCCCGTTTCTCTCAGGAACTCTTCCAACGACAAGAGATTATGTCAATCAAGTAACAGAGATATGTGTTGAAAAAAGTAACTACTGAATGAAACGTCGTTTTATCTACAGTCAGAGAAATGACTAAGAGGTATAAAGGACTGGTGTATACCTGAAATGTAACAAGCTAAACTCCATGTTCATTCTGTCTGTTAAAAATAACGATAAACCGCCGTTTTCCCACAGACTCCTCTCCACTTAATCTAAATATTTAATAACGACTCATAGCAGCACAACAAGAAACAAAACACTTGATGTTTTCTTATTTTTTACAATACAATTCCTCAAGAGGAATCGATACTGGCAGTCCAAAGCTCTTCAAAAACAGAGAGAGCTGCTATGGGGTTGCTAAAAATCCCAGCCTTCACATGTCATTTCCTCTCGACGTGAAATTTATAACAAGTAGCCATATGGATTCTCCTCTTTGACCTCTGCCACATTCACTGCTGGGCTACTATTGTTGCCCTGAAGGCACAAATAAAACACACGCTCCAGAAAAGGCCTTTCACATTTTTGTGTCCGATCCAATTTAGAGAGTTAAATGACATCCTATTTCCTACCATTTAAATTTTTATTATTCCTTTGATATGGAGCGTGTTTGCCCATAAAAAAACAAAACAAAACAAAAAAAAAAACCAAGAAAAACTTTTTGTTCCCACACGTGTTGCCGACGCTCCAAATCAACCTGTCTCACCTTTTTGGTCCTTGACTTTCCTGAAATTTGACTGAATTCCACATTCTCACAACCAGTAGAAATCAGTAGAGATATAATTTTACAATACCTAATTTACACATTTATTCAGCAAGTATTTTGATACAGTATAGAGTCTGTTTTCCCTTGCGACCACAAACTTTGTGTTCTTTGATTTTATGTGATAGACCAACAGAAAGTAGATCATAATATCAAGAAGAAAAGGATTTCTAATTGTAAGGAGAAATCGAAAAGTATACCATACGTTTTCCTACAAATCCCTAAATAGAAAATAAAATACCGTGCAACCACTTTTCCATAGAAGTCACTCTCCTAGTAAATGCAGCCCACCTGTGTGTAATTTAATCTCACAAATACAGCTGTCTTGCGAAGGTCTTAGAGGTTTGCTAGAGAGCATTAGTGAACCATCAGCATCACAAAGACGAAGGAACACAGCAGACGGGTCAAGGAGAAAATCTGATGATAGAAAGCAGGGTTTGTTGTATCCCAAGCTTCTAACATTTCTCTGAGCACTTCAAAATCCATGATCTGCAAACATATGGAGTATTCCACTATGAACCTAGTGATATGTCACGATATGGATTTTAATGACAGAAATACCCAAGAAGCCAATCAGCAGCTCTGGATGAGCTGCAGAAATCCACGTCGATGCATTTCACAAACTTGGCCTAAATGAAAGAGTGGCAATGAAAGTCATTTTTGAAGCAAAGAAAAACAACAACAAAAAAGTTCCTTTAGCAGTTTGCAACATGCAATTCAGGAAGCTAAACTTGAACATTTTGGAAAAATCTCCACAGTGGTGGCAATGTCATGTGAAATTGTTTTCCTCAGCAGGGAAACTGGTAAATGTTTAGGGGAAGGTAAAGGACAATCCTGGGGAAGAAAATCAAAAACGTTAGCTGGTGCAAAAACACTAGAGGGAACTCCTCTTTCCAACTGAACACAATCACAGAGCTACACTGGACTAGTCCAGATCAAACCAGAACCGTGCCTTCAAGTGGCCCAGTCAAAGTTCAACCCACATAACCTGAAAGATCTGCTCACGGTTGGTTCTTTAAAGTATCAATTCAATGAGCTGAATGCGCATGCATGCTAGAGTGTGAAAATGTGGAAAAAAGTTCAGAGCGTATTAGGTAAGGTATGGTAATTTTGTTTATATGGCACATTTTCAGCAACAAGGCAGTTCAAAGTGCTTTATATGAATTAGAAGGAAATACAAACAAAACAATAAAACCAATAGAAAGACAAAAAGTATAAAACTCCCCATGTTTAATAAAAATAGGTCGTCCATAATTTATAAACTAGTAGGGGTTTCTCTGGCGCAGCGGTGGGCCACTCCAGGCCTTGAGGGCCGGCATCCTGCAACTTTTAGATGTGTCTCTACTTCAACACACCTGAGTCAAATAATGAGGTGATTAGTAGGACTCTGGAGAACTTGACTGCACTTAGGAGGTGATTCAGCTGTTTGACTGAAGTGTGTTGGAGCAGGGAGACATTTAAGAGCTGCAGGACATCGGCCCCCGATGTCCTGTCTGCGCCTGGACATCATAACAAGAGTCCAGGCGCAGAGAGAGGACCAGGACTCTCTGCGCCTGGACTCTTGTTCTGATGAAACTAGATGTTGGTTCTCCCTGTTTGGTTCTATAAGGTAGATAGTACTTTGTAAGTTTGTTCTGGATTTGTAAACTAACAGGAGTTTTTGTAGGTCTTGCTCCGATATTAAACGTGTGAACCTAAATGTTGGTATAAAGTAATAAGTACTCCATAGTTTATAAAAGTAATAAACTAAACAGACAAACAGGGCAAAGAAATGACACATCAGGAAAAATAGGCACGTGTCACATATAGCAACATTCATATATGACATAGCAAAGGCGGTGAGGTCAGGGGGTCCCTGTTATGAATTCATTTGCAGGATCCCATGTTGGGCGGTGGCTTCCATGAACAAAACTAATCAGAACAATCAAGATCTGATGCAATCACAGTGTCTGATGCCATCTTTCTGAAATTAAAACTCACACTGTTGATTTCTCCTTCATCATTTCTGATGTGAAGGTAAGGAATAAGGGGGGTGGGTCGGTGGTAGGAGCTGGACGAGGGGGAGTTTAGTTCTCCAGTCTCTTCCATAAACCAGCACTCCGTCATCAATATTGTAGAAGAATCTATACTGCAGGACTAGAAGACTAATTAGAGTTAGCTCTAAATTATTTAACTCCCTCTGATTTTATTGATTTGTCAGTTCAAAGCTGCGACTCAGAGCTGTAAAATTGACTCTGCTGAAAAAGACATGCTCGTCTACTGGTTTATGGCTGTCAGCGCGCGGACGGGAGGGGGGCGGTTTGGACGACGCTGATGTACTAAACCAGCTGCCTGCCTCACACACACAAACACACACCAAGAATGAGAGAGAGAGGAAGAGAGAGGCTGCGAGTCACCGCCTATGTGGAAGACATGAGGCAAGCATGAATCAGGGATTCATACAGCCCAATAAGGTTCTTCAGTCACACCTCTTAATTAACCATTTTGCCAAATAAACCCTCTCATTTAGCGCACACATATGCTCGTGCACTAATTATCTCCCTCTGATTAACACAGATCTCCACATGGAGCGCGCCGAGCCCCAGGGATCCAGTTAGCCACCTGTTACCAATATCTCCAGTCTATTATAATAACATCAGCACACACACGTTACACGACGCATTACACAACACGGGCGCCAATCGAGCGTAGCAACTAATAGCAAACAGCTCTTCTTCGAAGCAGGAGCTGGCTGTTGAATGTTTGCCAAAGTTTTTAATTGCCTAATTGGGCGTCTATCTGCGGCGGGATTATGCACCAACGACTGGGAATCGATCGACCGAGGTCACACGTCGGCTCGCGTGATTGACAAGAAGTGTGAAATGATTTTACGGACCACGAGAATGAAAATCAGCAGCTGCAGTTAGCAGATGAGACCAGAAGACCTGAGTGAAGTTGGGCCCCCTCCCCACCTTCTTCAAATCAGACAAATCTGGTGTCAAACGTTTGTGCGGCAACATTTTGTGCTTGTGCCACTACCATTTCAAAGATATTAAGGATGTTTCAGGGGTCGTGAAAGGTCAGCCAGCCCTCCCCGCCACCTTCTTCAAATCAGACGAAATTTGAGTCAAACGTTTGTGCTACGTTTGCGCTGGTCTGTGCAGCAAAATTTTTTGTCTGTGGCACTATCGTTTTAAAAATATAGAGAAATGTTTCCAGAGGTCATGAATGGTCAGCCAGACCCCCTCAACCCCAACACCTTCTTCAAATCAGACAAAATTGGTGTCAATCAACTTGACTACGTTTGTGCAGCAAAACATTTTTGTGCTGCTTTGGCTTTGAAGATATTAATGAAAGTTCAAAGGTCAAAATGTCAAATAACCACCTCTGTCCCTCCCGACACTTTTAGAAAATCGAAATGACTCCAATTTTGAAGAAGGTGGCGGGGAGGGCTGGTTGACCTTTCATGACCTCTGGAAACATTTTTAATATCTTCAAAATGGCAGCGGCACAAACAAAAAACTTTGCCGCACAAACGTAGCATAAACGTTTGAGACCAATTTTGTCTAATTTGAAGAAGGTGATCAGAAGGCTGCGCGGTGCTGGAGGTGGAGTTCAGAATCTTATCAGGATTGATGTCGTTGTTTCTTTTTTTTCTTCCAGTTTTGATTCATAGTTAGATTTTATAAAACTCCCACTCCATCAATGTTACACATGGACTGAAGAGTTTTTGAGAGCAGCTTTTCGTCTGTTTTGTGAAATCTCCACGACTTGCTTTCCAAAGAACTTCAGAGTCAGCAATGAGTTTACGATGCGTGCCGGCGGAAAATCCGTGCATTTGCGGTGTGACTTTTGTTTTAATCATTAGCCTGTTTTGTCACCAGCTTCTTTTTTATGGATCTCTCTCCTTTTTTTTTGTTTATTAAAGCGAGAATGTAATTCAAAAGTTTCGTCAGAGTTTCTAAAGCATTCCCAGATTGTTTCATTTGGACCAGACAGTACCGCTTAAATTTTGTCTTTTTCTTTTTCTTTTTTTTGTCACTCTACAACCACAAACAATAATGTGTTTTATTACGTTTTATGTGACAGACCAACACAAAGAAGTACATAACTCAGAAGAGAAAGAGAAATAGTTTCTTGTATTGAATAAACAAATGTAATAATGTCGTATGCTGTGGCATTCAGCCCCGATAGTTGACTGCGGTTGCAGCCATTCTTTTATACAGTTTGTAGTTCAAGCTCAATAAGATTGGACAGAAAGCAACTTTTGAAGTCTTGCTACAGATTTAGGTCTGTGCTTTGACTGGACCATTCCAAAAACATTAATAGAGTTGGGTTTGTAGCGCTGACTGGCTGTTCTCTGAAACATCGGCATCTTCCCATTTACTCTGTCCAGATTGCCTTTGTCTGCTGAAAAAAAGCCTCCACACACAGAATGATACTGCCACCACCTTGTTCTCCTGCTGGTTCCAAACATCAGGAAAACACAACCTGTGAAAGACTGGAAAGGGAACTTGGTGTAGTTTTTTCTTTCAGCGATGACTTCTTGTTGAAACTTCTCGCGCTGGTCTATCAAATCAAACATTAATGAAATAAGGAAATTGTGGATGTAACTTGACAAATTATAGAGAACGTCATCAACATTTTTTGTTTTGCAGTGAACTGTTTTTTTTTTTTATTTAGTAGCGATACTCTTTGAACATTTCATTTCAGTTCCCCAATCTTAATGTCTTTGTGAACACAATAGCTTGGGCTACATGAAGCTATTTGATTTCAGTTAACTCAGGTTCTACCAAGCCAAAACTATATACTTTTCTTTTATATATATATATATATATATATATATATATATATATATATTATTAAAACGTGTTTTCTTAGGCGTCATCTCGGTGACTTCTACCTGACAGCGGACCATGTCCGGTGACAAATTCAGACCGCATCCGAGGCTCCAGATGTAAGAGGTTCTGCAGTCAATCCATCACTTTACAATCATTCATCAAGCACCCTCACTCCCCTTGTTTTTCCTCCCACCCTCTTTCTCTCTCTTCATTTATCAAACTCTCCAAATCAAAAGAGAACCAGTGGACCCTGAGGAACACCTGGCCCCGCGGTGACAGCGGCCATGTCCCACACACACACACGCCGACACACGCATATGCACACAATGAAAAAGCATCCCCGGCAACCAAAGAATTTCGTTTCCAACCTCTGTGTCGATCAGCAGCAAAGAGCTGCTACTATTTTTCAAGTAGCTTGAACTGTGACAGTTCTAGAGATGTGTGTGTGTGTAGGGGTGTGTGTGCGTGTGTGTGTCAGGGCTGACTGGACACAGATTAAAGGTGGCATTACTAGCCCCTCCCTCATTGAGCAACAGCTAGAGTGTGACTGTTGTTGCGCCGTATCACCCCGTCTCTACACTTTCTTTCTTTCTTTCTTTCTTTCTTTCTTTCTTTCTTTCTTTCTTATAAATTTCAGTTCCTTTGGCGAGGCGTTTTCAGATCAGCTCAATGACTTTCAGCTTAACTAATAATCCAACAAGGATCTGGTTTGAACGAAGTTGTGACGTATGTTTTGTATGTTGTACCTCTGGCTGTAGAACTGATTTGACCTTTTACGCCCATAAAAACAAATTAGGTCTTATTTTTAAGCTCGTTTTGTCTGAATTTACTCCTTTTATAAGTCAAGCAGCTGTCTCCTCATTATCCTTGTCCGTCTTGGCACTTTTAACACAACTCTGTAGGACTGTGACCGCTCTTCCAAAAATCTAAAGCAATTTTGTAATAGTTTGCTTTTTTTAACAACCTAACTTGGCAATAATTGCATGTCTCATTTGAATGTATGAAGACTGCAATAGTCAGCATGTTGTAAAATTTAAGTACAGTGTAATTGGACATGAGGTGTGGCATAATCTATAGTATATTTCCTGTCTGTCAGTGCATCTCAGAAGAAACAGGGAATCTATTTCTTCCTAACCTTTTTATTTAAAATGTTGTAATGGGGAATTTGACTTTTCCAGATGGATGAATGACAAAAATATACACTTTGCTGATGAAGGGAAGCCAGCTTTTAAGTGTTTGGTGTCATTACACAATTGAGCAGGAACACACACAGAGGGAAACACCAAAGCAGGTAAAGAAAAAAAAAAAAAAAACAAGGGTTTAATTTAGATTTTTGGACTTTTTCTAAAAATAATAACTAAAATCTGAAGAATGCAGACTGATTGTTCCTGAACCTTTGCATTAGGTATAAGAAAAACACTGGACTCATGTCTGAATGGTCACAAATGCAGGAATGCTTGCTTTTTTTGTGCTAGTCAATCTAAGCTAGACAGAGCAACATGCAAACTGCCAATAAGATTAATTCCAGATGTCTAAAAAAAAAAAAAAAGAAAGTTAAGCTTAAACCTAATATCCACTAAAGTTAACAATGAACCACAAAGTCATTATTTCAACATTTTTATACCAAAACAGCTCATTGGGCCCTTTTATTTTAGACAGCAGTTAAGATTTCAACTTTCTGATGAATTTGTAAAGTTTTGTCATCATATTTCTTCTCCTTTGAACCCACTTAGGATGCAACGCCACTGGTCACCTTTTCAGATCTGAAGGAAATGCTCCTCATGGCTCATGAGTCATTGTACGTTTCTGAAGGTGTGTAGAGAAAGTCTGCATGCGTCAAACATACATGTGCGGGTGTGTGTGGGTGTGTGTGTGTGAGTGAAGGTAAAGTTTGTGTGTGATTAGAAGGGGCCGACTGACATATCCAGTGGCAGTCCCATGAAGAATGAAGTCACCTGGCTTTCCCCCTGCCTTTGGAGGTCAAGGAGACCCACTTGCATATTCATGGTCCTGGGCGGGCGTACACAAGTGCACGCATGCGGTGTGTGTGTGGGGGTGCGCGAGCGCGTCCACGTGGGAGTGTGTGTGCGCCCCGGAATCGATGGCTTTTAATTGTTTTTTCCTGAGCTGTGGAAGGAAGTGCCAGCAGTTATTGATTGGATGGAGGGATTGGAGAGGAGAGGATGGGACAACGGAGGGAGCACAAAGGAGGAAGAGAGAGAGACAGTGTGGCAGACAAGAAGGAAATGTGACAAGACAGGGTGGCGACATTGAACACAGAATCACTGTCTGCTGGGTGGATGAGTGTGTGTCTGTTAGAGTGTTAGAGATAGAGTGTGTGTGTGTGGGGGGGGATGTGTGTGCATATGTAAGCGTATGCACATGTGTATTTGTATAGGGGGCTGGGGAATGTCACAGGGTGTCTGATCTGGATGCTGCGCATACACGTTGCACACAACACACACACGCTGCATTATTGAGTAAGGCTAAGTGTGAGTGTGTTTTCAGATGTATGTGGATCCCTCAGCTGGGTCAGAAAATAGGCTTCTTTTTTTCATGTCATGTTTCATTTAAATTACATTATCAACGTAGCGTTGGTTTTAGTTTCTTGTTTGTGTTGTCATATAGGTTTTTAAAGGTCCAAATAATTCATCAGAGATGTTTAAAATAAATCAACCCACTATAAAAATGGAAAAGTCATTTGGCATTATAAGAGAACTAATTATGTTTAAGTTATATTTTGAGATTTTGTGTTTGATTCCTTTGATATTTCATTGTTTTCCATTTTGTCCTTGTATTAGGATTTACCATGATCGAATGTGTCTACATTTTTTTTTCCAAATTCAGTTTTGTTTTCAAATAATGCCTCTTTCTTGTTTGTCTCCTTAACACAACCCCAGTGAAACTTGCTTTACATCCAACCATCTCACAAAGGTGCAATTGGTATGACTACATGGCAACATTTTGTCTTTGAAAATCCAACCAATTGCCACAATCAGAATTGCAAGGGAAAAGGAAAATTCACATTCTTCCACTAACATGTGGAAGAATGTGAAAGGATGAAGCGTGTTTAGTCCTTTTCCTTGATCAGAAAAAATGCCTATGCCTTAAGGGGTTCAAACCTTAAGTTCTTTTAGAGGTGGAAGTTATTTAGTTCATCAGTTGCTCCTAGTCGCTTTGGTGAAACTGAGATAATTTTGTCATTTTTTGTGTTTTGCTTCTCTGACTAAGCGTTTTTTTTTTTGTTTGAATTTTTTTTATTTGAATTTTAGAATAAATGTCTTGCGCTTTATTCAGTGTTTTGAATTTAACTTCCCTTTTAGTTTTTAATTTCTTCATTTTTTTTTATTTAAATGACGTTTATTAAAAAAATAGAATCTGTTACTCTGTTCAGTCAAATTATTTGTCCATTAAAGTAAGAACAGCATAAAGTTGTTTAAAGCGCTACCCATGTTTAATGATTCTTAATTCATCCTCAGAATATTATTCCTATTTTAAGTAGTTTTATATTCATCATACATAAACACTAGTTTGCTTTATTAATTTCAAAGACAGCATGCTATTTTGAAAACTACAAAGCAATAAATGTTATTAATTTCTTTGTTGGGTTTGAAGTAAAAAAAAAAAAAGGCTTATTGTTTAAGGTCTTTATTACCACAAGTAAAAAAAAAAAAAAGGAAGAAAAACAAAAAACAGGTTGACATTTGAACTAAGATAAAATTGGAGTCAATGGTGCTGGTCTGGCTTGTTTTTTGGCTGAATGGTGTGTGTGTGTGTATCTACACTGTATGTGAGGACATTTTGGTGTGTTTACAAGTGCATTTGGACCAAAAGTATTGAGCTTTATTCCCTAACAATGTTCCACCTTGCTCTCATTACACAGAGGTTAAAGCGGCACTTGGCCCTGTCTAGATGGCTTAGGAAGCCACATACGTGTGTGTAAACACATACACCCAAAAAACCAACACAAATGTGTGAGCTCGGTTTCTCTCATGACCTGGCCAGCAGCTCTCAATCTCTGAAACGCAGAGGAGAGATTGCAATGATTTGTGGAAGAAACGTCTGTAAATATCGCTTGTAATGGAATTTAAGGCAACAGCTTAATAGAGCCAAATAAACACTACTCTATTGACGTCGAAGGTTTTTTTTTAGTTCATATTATGTACCCAATAAATGAATCACTTTAGCATTTTGTTATTTGGGGGGACTCTCAAGAGACTTTGACCTGGGGATCTTCCAACTTTCGTCCTGAAGCACCAAAACTTAACAAAAATGTAATTTACGTTATCCATGTCCACATTTTTACAATTTAGACATCGAACAAAACCGTTGCCATAGTCTACAGTTGCAGTAAACACACTTTTTTTAGCGCAATAATAGACTTTGTAGCCGCTACGAAGCTTGTCTGGACTGGGAATGCAATGGGATTCCCCAGATTGAGCTGTACAGTGTCACCAGGAAGAGGAACGCCTAGGTTTCCCTTTTGGACTTGTTATCCATCCGTCCGTCTGTTCGTCCATCCATCCAAAGCCCTCTTTCATCCAAGATGAACTTGTGTGGTGCCAAAGAGGTCACGCAACTTTCTTTGTTGTGTAACAAAGCCAAAGCAAAATAAAACTTATTTGGGGCATCCAAATAAGTTTTATTTGAAAGTTCATGGCACCATGTTGCGCGTCAGGCTGAAGACTTTTCGAAGAATCAGAACTTGTTGGAGAAATCTTTCTTGAAAAGCTGTTGGTTTCCCATCAGTAGACCATGAGAAATTCCTGCTCACATTGTTAATGAAGGATTACCAGTGATGGCCTGATACCTTTGTAATTATAATAATGAACAATCCTGTAGCTATACTCTGCAAAATATATATACATAAAAAATAGCAATTTTATTTATTTAACTTTTCCTTTTCCTGAAATAAATAAGAAATGTGGAGCTCCCTCCATTAGCGGTCTACAAAAATCATCAAATTAGTTGTACTTTGATGCCTGAATAAGGATCTCTTTGTAATTCCTGTTGAATTCTGAAGCGTGACATCTACCAGAGCCTGATCGGCGTTTCTAGCGCAATTACCAGTAACCACGTTGTCCCCCGAGTAATCCACGTTTTTAAGTTTTCGTCTGTATGCATTGCAACTCTTTGTTCCCGAGGAGCTGCTTGTTACCCTCCTCACATTCCACCGCGGTCTTTCGCTCAGGAGTCCCTCCATCACCCACTTTACGTCTCGTCCCTCGCCCAAAACACCTCCATTCCAAAAAGACTGGATAATCAGCGTCTACTGGAGCACGGCAGAAAAACATTTAAGCGAGCAGGAGGTGGGGCGCTGGTGGTGGAGAGGGAGATTGGGGTGGGGGGAGCGAGGCGGCGTTGGGTTAGCGTGTTGAATAGGTGGAGAGGAGATTGTAGCAACACAAGCACACGCACACACACGGCTTCTCTCGGCTTCGCAATGCTGTCAAACGTGCCATGTATTCACACACACAATCACACACAAAGATTCTCCGTAATAGATTCTCGCCTTGACACTCAATTCCGGGGCGAGACGATCTCGCTTTATCCCTCCCTGCATCAAATATTTAAACACTTGTATTAGTGGCTGTGACATCCCCTCAAACAACCACAGCTCAGGGCACCAATCTCCTCTCCCCTCTCTTTTCTTCTTCTTATTTATTTTCTCTATGTCCTTCACCTCCTTTTTTTTTTCTCGCTCCATCCTCCCCAATATGGTCCATAAAATCTTCTCCACCCCCCTCCAGTGTTATCACCTGCTTACTTTTCCTCCACCGCCCCATCATTTTTTATTTTCAAACTTCCACCTTCTTTTTTCTTTTACCTATAGAGGGTGCTATATAAAGGAGGGGTTATGTTTTTTTTTTTCCCCTTTCTCTTTTCCTTCCCTTGTTCTCTTCAAGCTTCTCAAGAGAGGCCTTTTCAATCCCATGAGGCAAAGCTCCACAGATTGCAACGAGGAGCGAGGGAACTGGGAATGGAGAACGCGGGATAAAAGAGGGAGGGAGGGAGGGGAGCGCGGCTCGGTGGCGGCGGTGCGTTTGAATGACGTCTTTCAAGAGGAGCAGTCTAGCTTGTCAAATCGCCGGCTGCGAAATGAATTGGCATATCTGTTGGGCTTGGAGAGGAGATGTCACGCCATGGCGTTTCATATTCCTCGATAAGGCCAAATAACGCAATTGTCAGAGAAGACAGAGAGCGCGCAGACGGAGAATGAGAGAGTGGAGCCAGTTAGAGGAGTTGGAGGGAAGGGGAGCGCGAACCCAGCAACGGTGGAGTGTGTATGATAGACACGCTCAGCTTGTTTTTTTTCCTTTTTCTTTTTTACACCTGATACTCCGCCCGCCTGTCTGTCTGTGGTTTGTGTGTTACGGCAGGCTAATGCAAACCTTTTAAAACCACTCAACACATAAATCTACTCACCTAAATCTGATTGGCTTGCCATTGAAGTTCTCCAGCTTTAAGAGCCGAGCGAAGCTCACGCCATGACCCAATCTTTTCTTTTTTTTTTTGCAAGATTTTTATGGCTTTAGATGGAGCGCCTGAATAGAGAGGAACATGAAAAGGCATGATTGAACTTTTTGATGACCCGGGTAAATTCACCTTGGCCTTCTCTGCGACTCAGAAACCGCACGGTTCGGATTTTATCCGCCAGACATTTTTACTTGTCAGGGTTTTTGTAGATGTTTTTTTGTTTTTTTACTTTGATATTGTCTCTAAAGCTGCAAACAAGTACAAACTTTTATATAAAATTTTGAAAGTAATCCACAAAGTCTTCAACTTAGACAAAAGTTCTTCCAACTCTTTCCACCTTAGTGGACAAAACCCTCCAGAAAGTCTTTATGAACTTTATGAACTCAGATTGGAGTTTGCCATCATGACTTTTGACATGGAGAAATTTACATCATTTCGGCGACATTTGACTACGCTCGTATTTTTCTTTCACGCTCTTTCACGAACGTCTGCCATTTTTCAGGCCTTGAAATGAATTCAGCTGTACGAGCCAAAACGCATTCGAAAAGGATAAATAAAAAAAAATAAAAAGTTATAAATTCTCGGAAAGCCTCTTAAAAAAGGATGACTGCATTATTATGCTCCTCTGAGCCCCTGCCCAGTGTTTTCATTCCCAATGCGATTTGTCACTCGGAGCTGTATTGTTATGCTGTCTTGAAGGAAAGCGCATTCTTATTCAGGTGTGACAAACTTCTTTGTTCGCTGAGTCCAGTGTGGGAAAGTGTATCGCTGTGAAAGCCCACTGTCTCCAGCATGAGTGTGTAGAGGCAAATAATATGTACATGTAAGACGCCTATGGAGGACGGCTGCAGCCTCATAGTGCAGGATGTGACAAACTCTAAGGAAGGCTGTCTGAGGCGGTAGTCCGGTTTGGAAAGAAGAGGAGGAAGATTGGACAGACTTGTCTGATTTTTAGAAGAGGACTGCAGTTGTTTTTTTTTTTGTTGTTGTTTTTTTTCTAAGGGAGTGTTTTTGATGGCAGACAGAAGCTTCACCCGCTGCATGGATACTAAGAAATATGCAAAATGAACAAGTAGCTGGCAGCCTCTTGTACAGGAACCAGGAAGATGCTGCTTCTGCTTCTCTCTGAATCACATGCGAAAATATAGACACAAAACGACTCAGGCAAACAACACACACCCCCACACATGTTTGCGCGGCTATCTTTGTGGGGACTTTCCATTGACTTCCATTCTTTTCTACAGCCTAAACCTTACCCTAACCCTAACCCTTACCAAAACTCAGTTCACACCTTAGTCCTAAATCTGACCCCTGACCCAAAAACAGCATTTCCCCTTATGGGGACTAGGCTTCAGTCCCCACAAGGAGCAATGTAGTATATGTCAGGAAAATTGTCCGCGCAAGACATTACAAACAAACGCACACACACACACACACACACACATATACATATATATACAGATATATATGAAAGGTGAGGTCAAATTAGCGGTAAGCTAATCAAGATATGCAAGAATTAAACATTAAATAACTCATGGGATGCTTGGGAGTAATATCACAGTTCCGTATTTCCTCATTTCTTTAAATCTGGAATAAAGGTCGCTCCATGGGAAGTAAAATGATATATGGCTCAGAATAAATGTTGAGATGGAACGATACTGAATATCGTACTATCGATATTTAGTGTCTCACTAGCAGAATTGTACTCTGTTTTTCTTTTTAACTCAACAATGCCCCTAATATGCCTCCATATACTGGAGGGAACAAAAAGGTCATAACTTAAAAGATAAAGTTTTTTTTAATGCAAAACAAAATGGAAAGAATAACTTGTAGATTGACAGGAGTCTAAAGGACAGAATTCTTTTAAAATAAACCTACTGGTCAGAAAATGTTTGAATTATGTCCAAAATGTCAAACCTAGTTTTATTCCGTTTTTGATTATTTTCTCCTACTGTCTATCAAGTTCATTGATGTACCACATTTCAGCAACAAGGCATTTCAAAGTGCTCTAGCTACATCATAAAAACACAAAAATACAAAGTCATAGAACACACAGTCAACAATTGAGACATTACATTTTTCCAAGTGTCATCAAAATGTTGATTAGTGTTTCATTAATTATGGTTCAAAAGCAACTCTAAACAGGTGGGGTTTTAGTCTAGGTTTAAAGGAACTCAGTGTTTTGGCTATTTTACAATTTTCCGGAAGTTTGCTCCATATTCGTGGCGCACAACAAGCACCACAAATATGGCATTTCATCAATAGTTTTCCATGTTCTGATTCTGGGGATGCAGACCAGAGCCAGAAGATCCGAGTGATCTGGAAGGTTAGATTTTTGTTCAACGCAGGTGGTCAGATGGCTTTTAGTGGCCACGGATATGGAGGTTCCCGGTTTGAATCCCGCTCCTTACTGAGGTCAAACTTGGTGGGTTGCGTCAGGAAGGGCGTCTGGTCTAACACATCTGCCAAGTTCGTGGGCGCACAGCTGTGGAGTGGACTGTGCTGTCGCAAAGGGACCAAAAAAAACGTCGTCATATTTCAGTGTCGCTTTCAACGGCTACAATTAATTTCTGATTTCAAAGTATGAAATTCCAGTCCCAGTCCAAAAAAAAAACTTTTTCTTTTATCATAAACTGAAAAATTATGCTAACACATCATTCCTTTGGACAATATTTAACAGCAGTTCTTCTTCTCCTCCTCCTCCTCCTCCTCCACCTCTTCCTCCGTCTGTTACAGCCAGTCTCTCTCCTCTGTGTGGTCGGCCCATTAGCTGGGTGACCAGCGGACTATGACAGGGCTGCCTGGTCACGGCAACACACACAGCGGACAACATGGCTGGTGCCTCTCACATTAGTGCGGTGAACAAGGGGAACAGGAGTAGGAAGCTTTTCCATTAGCGCCTCCCACGTGCTGCCAACAAGCTGACAGAGAGAGGCCGAGTGGGAGAAGAGGGGACGGAGAGCATGTTTTCAAACAGCTGCTTCTTAACGGCGTGACAGCGGCTCGAGCCGAGCTGCGCGTGCAGCAGGCCCTGCTGCAAAGCGAGACAAGTGGGTTGTTGTGTAACTTAATGAGTCTGTTGGTGTTTGATCGGTTCCAATTTGTTTGAAGGTTGTTTCGGATGGCGATCGCAAAAAAAAAAACAAAAAACCCCCCCAAAAAAACAAAAAAACAAAAAAAAAGTGGCTTGTTTGGTGCTTTGATTAAATCAAAAACAATACAAATCACTCTAATTCACTCTGATCTGTATTGTTTTTTTAGTTTCAGGGGAAAATCACAACACATCTATTGAAATGGATTGCCTGGCATTTCATCAATAGTTTTCTGTTTTTTGTTATCAAAAAAAAAAAAAAAAATCAAGTTTTCTCGATTCACCTGCAAAGGTAGAGCCCAGATGCTTCTGTTGATGAAGTGATCAAACGACGAAGGTCTCATTTGCTGTGATCACAGAGACGCGCACGTCCCCTCCTCCCCAGCCACCTCGATCATCATTTATTTTATCTTTTTTGTTTCGTTCTCCGGCGTCTCCTTCTTCTTCTGCTGTCTGTTCTCATGTAATTTGACATGGAGATGCTCGTTATGGCGGATCAAAGGCAGCCATCTGTGGCCTGTCGGTGTGCCTCAGACGAACCGGGGAGGTGAGATGAGAGGGAAGACCCAGGACGAGCGCGCGTGTTTCAGACCGAGACGCAGTCGATCAGAAATGCGAGCATTAGGAGAGGTGTGCGAGCAGGAAGGGGGCCTGGTGAAATTAAAACAGGGAGAAGCTGAAGGTGGCCATTTGGAATTAGAAAGCATTACCTAGAAAAAGCACAGATGTCCAACTTCGGTGTGTATGTTTGTGTTTGTTTGTTTGGTTGGTTGGTTGGTTTCACTGGCTGCCATAGTGCCTGTGACTTAATTTCTTTTTTTTTTTTTTTTAAGGAAGGCCTGGAAACTGGCATCAGCAGGAATCAGATTCTCATGGTAGGAAAAGCTTCACTCTGGATCGGCTGCCATACGAACGCCAAGCGGTGGCGTGTCAAGTACCGTTGCGCTCGGGCATTCCAACTTTCCACCCTGCGTTTTCTTTCGAATATTCCAAAGATTTTCCGTGAATAAGTTGGAGTAACTTTCCACGGAAAATTTGAGAATACTGCACTGTTCTGCACATAAGCGTTTCTAACTCCAGTCCCCAAGAGCTACTGCTGCACAACTTCTAGATGCGTTCCTACGCTACAATCCTTGAATCAAATGAATGAATGAAGTGTTCAGTATGATCTCAAGTTTTGCAGACTGATGCTAATGAGACATAATGAGACATCCGTTTGATTCCAGTGTGCTGGGACAGAACAGTAGCTCTAAGAGTACGAAGATAGATATTCAGTGCTGTACATTAGCACAACTTTTCTTTAGTGTTATATTCATGATGTTCTGGGTGCTGCAGTGTTTCCTGGCTTTCCTGGTTTCCTGGTTTTAGCCTTTGCCATAAGGCTGTTGAAGTGTATATTCATAAATATTCATTTTTTTGCATCATTATTGTGCATGAGCATGTAGTTTGTCAGTGCACAGTTAAAATGTTTTAACCAGGATGAGGTTAAAGTGGTAATTTTCGAATCAGCTCTATACAAGTTGGCTTTTTCACATGTGTTATGTATGTTTGGGCCTTATTGTTCCAGGAAGGTACATACCTTGCCATAATGGCCGTCCACTCAGTGCTCCGATAAACGCAAGCATGTACATTATGCTGTATGAGGAGACAATCGCTACCTGGGGATCAAGGGCACGCATTACGTGGAAGAAGACAGACATGGACAGGACGGGACGTTGTAGGAACATAATGGTACAAGACCATCATTACGCAGAACAAGACATCACAGAGGACGGAACATAAGGTGATCAAACCTCCCAGGCAGACGTGAGAGATGAGAATGACAGAGAGAGGGACAGCAGAGGAAGTTGGAAAGAGGACAAAGAAATGAGGGCAAGATGAAATAAGAGGACAACTCCACTCAGACGGACCCTATCCCTCAAAGTAATGACGATGTCTTAGTTGGTTAAAAAGCAGTGTTAAGCACTGACCGGGTTGAATATCAGTGAGTGCTGGCATTAAGAGATGAATGGCTTCTTAAGTAACAGCACCTTGATGGATTTGGTGATATGGGAGCAGAGCAGGACGCGTGCTGTAATGAGTGGAAGGGATTAAATATTACAGGATGAGGAATGAAGCAAAGTGAGGGTCGGAGGAAGAGGGAGGCTGGTGCATTTTAGACAAATGGACATTTTCAGAACACAGACGTGTTTGGTGGTACGTCAATAATTGCTGTCGCGGCATTCAGTCAGACTAAACATGTCTAGTTTTATGTGAGTTAGGATGAGCAAAATTATTTCCAGTTTTGGTCATCCTACGTTTCTGTTGACCATATAGTTGTGCAAGTTGGAATTAAGAAAATGAGTTTGCTTAGTGGAGACACCAATTTTGGAAAAAACAGACACGATTTTTGACAAGTTTTGTGCAAGGATGAGGTGATTTTTCAACTGTGTCGAAACCTTGCAAACCTAACAACAAACACGTCTGCGTTCTGTGACGTTCAGGTCACAGACGTGTCTGGTGGTACGTCAATAACATTTGGACAGGAGTGGTAGGTGAGTCAGGATGACCAAAGTTATTTACAGATTTGGTCATCCTACATGTCCAATTGTGTAAATTGGGAATCAATAAAAATATGCCAATTTCAAAGAAAAAAAAAAAAAAAACTAAACTCATTTTTCAACTAGTTTTTGTGCAAAAATGAGATGAGTTTTCAACTGAATCGAAATTTGTGTATTTTGGAAAATCGCAATGGAAAAAAATGTTTTGCATTGCATGAGTCACCAGATGTTACTACCGGCTGGTAGAAAAGACAACAGGAAGTAGTAGGAGGATAATGCAGCATGCTTTTTTTAATGACTTATCGCACGAACGAACTTATTCACATGTGACTTTAATTGATTGATTGCTAATGGATAATTAATGTTTTTCCGACAATAGCGGAATATCTCTAAAGTCTTGCACACATTTACAATTGAATTTCAGCTTCTGATTTTCCAAATTAAGTCTAAGCTTCCTGCTTAGACTTAATTTGATTCGAGACTTTGAAGAAGTAGTCGACATCTCGGACTCTTATTGTGTTCTTCGTGGTATTTCCAATACATTTTTCTTTAGCTTTGTGATAAAATAGCTTAAAAAAGCTGGAAGAAGTCAAAGTCACCTGTTAGTCCAACTGTGTTGGAAGCAGTGCTTAAACTGTTACCAGCGATTATCCAAGTGATGTGCATTAGCGAAAGGTCTACTCCAACACGAGCGCGGGAACTTCAAGTTTGATCCGAAACGGTATTTTAAAAGAAGAAAGACATTAAATATATTAAAAAGACAAACCTGAAGCTCACTTTTAAAAAAAAAACATGTCAGTTTCTCACCACCTTAAGACTATTTTTACCGTCAGAGGGTTATTTTGTCAGACGAGACTGAACCAGCCCTCCTCCCCAACCAGTCCAATAAGTGTTTTTCAATTACTGCTGTCAGCCGGTAATCATCGGGTGATGAATAGTCTGATATCTACGCTTTATATTCATCTGCCGTCTTGGTTATTTTGCTTCTAGACAAAGCTGCACGTGTGTACGAGCAGGAGGGAGAAGCAATAAGTATTCTGTTTACAAAGTATTGAAGGTGCAATTGAATGGATGGCAAAGTTAATGAATCTTGCCTAGTTTAATTTTTCACAAAGCAAATAAATATAAATGTTGTTTTGTTTTTTTTTTCCTGAACAATTAAAGGCACCCCTGTCACTCCTGAGAGGAAGCCGAGGATGTTATTTTGATCAAATATATCATTACTACTCGTCATAAATCTTTTTTTTTTTTGGCAATTATTTTTCTCTTTTCTTGCATTTTCGGAGCCAATAAAATGGGCAGCGGCACAAAAAGAAGCGGCCTAATTTCTATCATTAGCAGCATTATGTAAATATGCAGAGAGCTTATAATTGCACCAAACAAGCCCACAAAAAGGCAGATGAGCAAAACACTGATTTCATTATTTTTAAGGTCATTATGGAAATAGCAGAATGTCTAAATATTTATAAATATGGAAACCTGTTGGAAACACTTCCATAGCATCAAATGGTTCTTTAAAGTTCAGCGAAAGACCAAAGACAAGAAGCCACGTATTTGCAGGCAGACGTTTGTAGGAATTCTTGGGAATTGGACTATAAAGGGTCTGAGTAGTTGCAATATAAATTCTTAATTAAAAACTAACATGTATTCCTAATTTGTTTATAATATTTTTGTGTAAAATTTAAATAAAATAGTCAACTTCACATTTCTTACTGTAGTGTATCATGTCTGCCTTTGGGAAATGAAAGTTAAAGCTGGGAAACACGATGAGGGAAAAAAAAAACATCTAGTAAAATTGAGCTGCATACGAACGGATGTAAACAACTCTTGAATGCGATTTTGGGTGCTCAAAAAACATGAATTTAAACTTCAGACAGATTTTGAAAGGGGCGGTATTATGTATCTGCCAGACAAATTGTGCCATTTTATTCCATCAGTTAAGTGACTTTGTTACCTTCAGTTGTTGAACGTAACAAAAATGCTGCATATATCAAACAGAAGAGAAATTTGACTTTGCAATTTGATGCCTTGAAACGGGCTACTGTCTCTTTAAGAAACTCCTAGTCTTTCTAACACTCCACCTTCAGCATGTCATCACAAAAATGTTCCTCCATTAATCTGTGTACAATCCTTCTTAGAGGTGTTGGTCTGAGGTGTTGTTTGTAGGATAAGCTCAGCAGTTTCAACAGCTCAGCAGTTTCCTAATCGCTGCTGCCACTAGTCTGTAGGAACTGAGTGGAGGGAGGGCTGCTCTGTGAGGCAGATGCTCTGCTGGAGACTGCATCTCCGAGGTGGAGCTTTGTGGAAATGGGCGAATCCAGAATGGTTGCCATGGGAGATTAGAGGATTTCTCCAACACGCATGAAAGAATCAAAGCAACACTCCAGGTATGTTTTGATGAGAGTATAACATTATAACATCATCCATCCATCCATCCATCCATTTTCTGATTATAACATGATATAAAGTTAAAAAAAGAAAAAGTCAGTTTTACACCATTACCCTCCTTTACATATTTGAGGTGATTAAAAATAAGTTACTAAGACTGGTGTGATTTTATGCATTCATATGCCACATTATAAACTGTCCATTTACTACAAATACGACAAATTTGCAAACCCCCCCCCAAAAAAAAAAAAAAAGAAGTGGAAAGAGCAGTGCTTCACGTGTCGGCCGGTCCTTTCTTAGAAACAATCAAGTGAAATCCATGTACAGGCAGCGGAGGGGCTCCATGCCCTCCTCCTCTTGTTTTCTCTTTGCTCCCCATCTATCACATCCAGCGGGTAGCACAGGCCACTGACCAAGCCTGTCCGCTCGTCATTAGCCCCACGTTCTCCCGACGCGATCCGTGCGGCTACCCCTGTCTCCTCTCTCCAGCCCGACACCCCATAATAATATCTCTTTCAACCTTCACACCGTGATAAATAGGGGTGCGCAGAACAAAAGGAATGGTGCCAGAGGAGGGAGGGAGGAAGAGAGACCAGGCGGCTGACGTAGGAGAGATGTAGAGGTGAAGACAAAAAAAAAAGAAAAATAGAGGATGCTGGGTATTTTCTCTTTTGCAAGTTAATTCAAACACCAAAAAAATAAATAAAATAAAATAAAAATAAAAAGTAATGTATGCCCTTTAGCTTGATGTTCTTCTTAAAAGAGACGCTACCAAACTGAGTGTGGCACAACTATTATACAAGTTCTTTGTGTTTGTTTTATGTTGACGGATTGCGTTAACAGTCAGTAATAGATTAAATCTCCCTTTGCGATATATGCTGCTAATCCGAAACAATACATTAAACCGTCGAAACTTAAAGGTGTGTAAACGGTGTAAAAAAAAACAAAAAACGAGCAGTTTATGCAGCTAATGCACCGACATCTTAAATCTCTTCAAATCTTCTAGAAGATCAAACATCTTTAAGTTAAATCATACAACGCTACTTTCAAGTTTTGTTTTATTTATTTTTTGTTTTTTGATAGAATCTTCTGCTCGTCTCTGGAGTTTAACAGCACAAATAAGGATAATAATGAAATAAATCAACACCCTGGAGCTCTGGCAGACAAAGAGGGATATGAAGTCATTACGCGTCTCCCCTGAGACCTGCTCACAGTTTGATCTTTAAATTATAATTAAAATCTCTCTCAGCCTCTCCTGGTTTTTTTTTTTTTTTTCTCTTTTTCACTTCCTGCTCTTGTAATATCAGTGATCTATTAGCACAGCCACACATTAGTCTTTTTTTTTTGTTTTGTTTTGTTTTGCGTTTTAATATTTCTTGAACCACTAAGCCAGTGTTTCCCAACCCTGGCCCTCGAGGCTCACTGCCCTGCATGGTTTAGTTGTGTCCTTGCTTTAGCACAGGTGATTTCGACTGACAAGTGTTTGCTGAACTGCAATCAGCTGAATCAGGCGTATTAAGGCAGAGAAATATCTAAAACATGAGGACCGGTGTTGGGAAACACTGCACTAAGCAAACGATTCGCTCCGTCTGCACCACGCACACGTGGACGGACCTGAGTGGATCTGGTGATCCGCTAACAGATCACCAGACCGGACCGGCTGCCTCCTCTTCATCCCCGGCTGAGCTGAATTCCCCTGATCGACAGCGTGGAGTTTGGTTCCCATCAGTCCTCGTGTGTGCTTGTTTGGCTACTGGAGTGGCTGTACGGTGCTGTGAAAAAAATAAAATCAGGGTAAAGTCCCACTATACACTTTTTACTTTCCTTCACATTTGTGTTTTTTTCAGATCATAAAACATTTTTTTCTATACCAGACAGAGGCTAAAATAATCACTTTTCAAATGATGATTTTGATCAGTTTGGAAACTAATTTGATCAAAACCAACATAATATAAAAAACAAAAGACCCCCTTTGGTTATCAGAGTTGGGCAGTAACTGGTTACATTTACTCAATTACATTTACTTGATTAAAAATGTCATTTTATGAGTATTTTTTATCTCGCTTTACTTTTTTACTTGTACTTGAGTAATTTAATTACGAAGTGTCGCTACTCTTACTTGAGTAGAATTTCCAGATTCTCTCACTTACATTAATGAAAAACAAACATGTTTTAACCAATAATTCACCAGACACACGCCTGCGGTTTCTGTTAGTTTCATAAGTTTTTTTTATTGGAAAAAAAAAAAAGAAAACAAACTGGTATGGAAAAACTTTCATATGCCTGATTTTTATATTTTTTTAAACTTATGAATTAGTGTAATTTTAATCTTTAATGCCGAAATTCCCACTTAACTTTATATTTTGGTCCATCTGATTGTGCAATTTTTAAATATTAAATGATTTATAATTTGATCAGTTACTCAGTATTTGAGTAGACTTTTTATCAAATACTTTTTTACTCTTGAGTGATTTCTTGGATGGCTACTATTTTCTTTTGCTTGAGTAAAAATATGTTGAAGTGGTGCTACTCTGACATGAGTACAACTTTTGGGTACTCTACCCACCTCTGCTTGTTACCATCCACATATTTTTGAAACATTGTAAGTTTAGCACCTATTTTATCGTGACCAGACCTGTGGAATCTTGAGGTAACTTAAAAATATCTCTTCTGACAAAATGAAGAAAGTTTAAAATATTCCAAATAGGAAGAACTTTTGCACCACATTTAAAGAAATTCAAAAACCAGAACAGAAACAAAGTTACTGACATCTATCCTGCACAGGATGGGGCTCCAGCAAACCACGGTGAGAAGAACCATCATCCAAAACTGAAACCACAGTGACGGACCTTCTCAGGAGCGGGTGGCGTACAAAAATCACTCCAAGAAAAAATCAATAAGTCATGCATGAGGACACGGAGAACCCCCGGACGACTTCTGAAGCATTTAAGACTCTCTTCACTTGAAGGTCTGTGTTCGTGACTCAGCATTATGAAAGAGGTTTGGCCTTCAGTGTGAGAGTTTTGGCTACAAAAAGTCGAAAAGCACATTTAGACCCTTTGACAATTGCCAAAAACGTAATGATGAGCTGTGGACCAATGAAGTAAAACCAGAACCTTCTGAAAAGCATGCGTCCCCAAATGGACACAAAGGATTTTCAGAAAACCAAACAGGTAGTGGTAGACTTATGGTCTTTGGCAGATGTGCTGTTGTAGAACCAGAAAGAACAATGGATAAACGAGTTCTTCTCTCCAGAAAAAAGTCTTTGGACTAGAATGTTTGACCATCACTTACTTGGGTCACGAAGCAGGTCAAAGATCTGAAATACAACAGCAAATCAAAATAAAGCAAAACAAACAAACAAAAAAAGAAACGTTTGGAGTGGCCTAGTCAAACTCTGGACTTAAATCCAATTGAGATGCCGTGACATTCATACTCCCACACAAGTCCAGAGGAGAGTGGGGCATATTGCTCCATAGTTGTGTAAAAAAAATAAAAATAATAATTGCTTGCCAGTTATTATAAATGAGTGATATCTGTCAGTTGTTGCTGCCTGGGATGGTTTAATTGAACGTTATTCAACTTGATTACGTTTCACCTATTGAAAACTTTTTTTATTTTGCATTTTGGCAGATGGATTCACAGAGCTGAACTATGTTTCTTTTGAGCCCCCCTGTTTTTAGAAATATTTTCATCACAAATCTCCAGCCCTTCCTCTCTGCCTGTGTGTGCCGTCTCTCCCTGGCTTGATTTAGGAGTTGCCCTCGTGGTTCTGACACATCCGTATTTCTATCAGAGCAGATTAGAATTGTGTGTTGGGGTGTGTTTGCGTGTGTATGTGTGTGTGTAAAAGAGATGAGGGAGTTAGGGTGCACGAGATTCAATGGCTCTGTATTGAAGTCTTGTGTCTGTAATTGCACAGTTCAGTTTCAAATGTGTGCGTGTGTGTGTGTGCGTGTGTGTGTGTGTGTGATAAAGAGGGAATCCGTCGTCTTGTGCTTCATGACGATAATATCTGCCGTACATTCATTACCCCATCCCTATTATCCAGAAATCACAGGAAGGAGAATGAAAGTACCTTCAGTCTTGCAGCTGTTTCTGAGCAGACCACTGCCCACCTCGCCGCCTCTCCCCAAGTCAGAGGTTAAGATAGCAATCAGGGCGGAAACGCAGATGGAGAGAGGCTTTTTAATAATATTTTAATATTCACACTGGCTGGTAATTGTTAAACCACGGTCCAGTCCTCATTACTCTCACTTGTCGTGGACCTCTGTAAAAGCCAGCGTGCGCACGGACAAAGATAGAGGAAAGAGAGGATTCTGGGTTTTGTAGTGCCACTTTGGACAGTTATGTATTTCCTCAGGGTATTTAATTTTTTTATTCTCCTGTTTTTCCATTCAGACGGGTGAAATAAATATGAAGAAATGTCACAAGACCTTCTAGGCTGAGTTTATTTTTCAATTAAATATTCAGAGACGTAATGTTTGTGTGTTCCCAAACGCCACATTCCAATTCATCCCTAATTTGGAAAGGATTCAGAAAAACACAGAGTAGGTAGACGTATAATATTTGATTATAACTTTTAATTTTTATTAAGACAATAAAATACACGGAACAGGGTTTCCCCCAGTGTATTGTAAGCCTGGCGGGCCACCAGGCTTTACGTGTGCCCCCACCAGGCTAAGCATTGCTTATTTAAAATGTTTGCATTTATAGTTTGTGCTCAGGTATTACTTTTCCAATCTTTCCATAAAACATAATTATCAAATGTTATTTTCAAATTTCCTGTTAACTTCAAACATTTTTCAACTCAAAAACACGACGGATGAATGACTGCGCTGCCACCCGACCTCCGGGCTTGGCAAGTTTTCTGGGGGAAACCATGGGCAACAGTAATTACATCACAAAGTGATGCATAATTGCATGGTTGTCAAATTCTTAAAAAAAATATATAAAAATCTTAAAGTTATGAAATGCTTTTGCATGACCCGTCTTTACTCTGATAGCATAAAATAACATTTAGTAAAATCACTATCCAGTTTGGCATCTAGAAATCAAAATGCAGCAACTTTGTCCTTAACTTAAACAGGTTATTCTCCAGGATCATCCTTTATTTTTCACAGATTTTCTGTTCTTGCTAAAGAAAAACACCGCAGCATGATGCCGCCACCGCTATGTTTTGTTGTATGAACGGTGTGCTCAGTGTGATGTGCAGCTTTAGTTTTGTGTCGTTCCCTGGTCATCTTGAAGCTGTTTGTTAAAGACGAAGTTACGCACATGGGGGCTTTTACAAACCAGGTGAACGCTACTGGGTTTTATTTAGGCCTGAGTAGAGGCTGCTTGACACAAATGTGAACCACATTTTATAGATTTTCATTTTCTAAAAATCTAAAACCACATCCTTTGCTTTGTATTTCAAAATAATTTTTTTTTTAACTTCTTTTTGTTGACATTACATTACAATTAAAACAAATAAATGAAATAAAATAAGTTTGTGGACACTTTTAAAATGAATATCCAGTAAATAGTCAGATACAGAAGCAGATCCCCTCCAATCTGTTTCTATGAATCAAATGGCCAAAATAACCAAGGCCAGCTGAAAACTAAAAGGACCTGACATCACACTTTCCTGGCAGCTCTGCATGCTTCTTGCATTAATCTATCAACGAATCTTTATCACTATTCAGATTACACGCACACACACACACACACGCACCCACACACACAGCACTTCTCAGATCAGAGTCCATGTTTACAGACAATTGAAAGGGTCAACAGAGACACACACGAGCTTTTCGGTCATGGCAGGACACTCTGAGTGAGCCGTGGATTCATCTCAGTGACCTGAAATCTGCCTAATGCGGTTCAGATCTACTGCCACTCTGTTCACTTTCAGCTGAACAGTTTTACTCTGTTGTGTTTGTCTTGTTTTAGTGCGTTGACTGGATTTATTTTGAATATTTTTCAGTCACCAATCACATATTCGGTCTTTTCATTTCGCGTGCCGTTGCACTCCTGCGTAGTAAGAGGTGTTTCTGATTTTAAAATGTTAAGACCGCAAAACCAGAGGTCGCATGAAGCTGCTCCTCCACAGATGTTGTGCAGGAGTCATCATTCATGTCAGTCTCTGACCTGCACCGTTTTTCTCCTGACAACATGCCGTCTGTCCGTCCATCCATCCATCCATCCATCCGTCCATCCATCCATCCATCCATCCATCCATCCATCCATCCATCCATCCATCCATCCATCCATCCATGCTACTTGTACTGTCTGAAACATGAGGGAGTTGATATGTATTGTTGTCACTGGGCATGTCGGGATATTCCAGGTTTGTAGGAGAAAAGTTTTGGATCTTAGATAAAATGTTGGACATGTTTTTTTGTTTTTTTTTATTCATATAAGATTCTTTTGTGTTGTTTAAAATACAGATGAAACAAACAAACAAACAAAAACTCCAAGCAGAAAATCAATTGCAAATGCTGAAAAGAAAATGGCTGGTGGCATTTAACACAAACTGGATGAAGGTTTTATGATTATGTGAGTTTAGGCTCAGATTTTACTAAGAAAGTTGAGCACAGTGTTTTATTTATTTTTATTTTACAGTATCTGGCATTGTGTATCATTTCACTGACATTCATGTCTGACGTGGCAAATGCTTTTGCATTTAGCAAATAAAAATAATTTTTGGTCATTCTGACCTTCAAATAGACTTAAGAGAAGCTTCAGAAAGTGAGAGAGAAAAAAAATCTGGTTTCAACTAATGTAGGAATGTAAGAAAGGAATAATATTGATCAATTAAACCAAAACAATATGATTAAATACACTTAAAAGAAGGCATAAAAATGTGGGTCTTTTTAATTTCAGCTTAAACTTTAATCCAAACTTTGTATGGAGTTGTTGATTTGCGCTGCTGAGATTTGAAATGCAAAGTTGGAAAAACTAAACCATAAATTTTTTATTTTTATTTTAAGCAGACATAAATCAGTTTTATTGATTGAATTTTAATTTAGAACCAAACTGAATCGTTGTTTGGGATTGTGCTTCTGTTCTTGTGTCTCTGTTAACTTCTTGGTTGTTAATTTCAATCATAGACTATGATTGGTGTCACATTATGTCGTCACTGTAGTTTGATCCTCCTGCCCATTTTGTTCTGACGATCGCAGTGATTCACCTCAAAATCCCTGCAAAGAAATGATCTGACATTCTGAGTTACATTTCCGTAGGTTTTTCAAAAAAAAAAATATTAAGTGTTTGTGAAAACTTCACAACTCCCACCAGCTGGTCACAGGTCAGTACCAGACGGGACTGGAAAACGGGAATCACACACAGGATTAGAATCTGTGTTAAATAAGAATATCTATTGATGCTAAAAGATTGAAAATGTTTTAGTGTCGATTTCATTTTCTTTTTTTTTTTGCTGTGCTGGCGTCAAAGAATCATAAGTCTATCAATACTTGTGCCCACTTTGAAACAAATAATGAAGCTTATTCATTAATGTGAACTCAGCATGTAAGACAGTTTGTTGGAAAGTTTCACTATTTTAAGATATGCATTGCAAAAACAGATTTTGAATACAGTTTAGATAAAAATATGAACTGATGTTTAGAAAAACCATCAGGCAGAAACAGGATTCGTTTCCTCACCTGTTTTTTTTTTTTTCTGCCAAAAGGATAAAGTGTCACTTTTTTTTTTTTTCCTTTTTCCTCTTGCACCAAAATCGCCGCCAGCTTTTTTTCAGCCTCTGTGGTTTTAGCTCAACTTGTGAAAACTCTCCAAAACAGTTTCAGTTTTGGAGAGCGAGACGTTTATTTGCTCTGGATGGAATTTGCATAAATGGACACATCTTTGCTTGGAAGAGCTTGTGTTTCATCTGAAAGTGAAACTCTTTCTTCGATGGTGACCTGCCAAATATCAGTGAAAACCAAAATGAACAGCGGGAATATTAAGGATGCTCAAATTCTCTAAGAAGATGTTGGATTAGACTTAATGTTGAAGGTGTTTTACATGGCTTAGTCTTAAATGAGGCATATCAAAACTCGAAAGGAAAGCTCAGCTTTCTAAAACACGGTGCTCGCCACGTTTTGATTTGTTGTTGGTGTCTGTGGGTGTGACTTAAACTCCTGAAAAAAGCTGAGCTCTCCTGTGGTTTGGGTCGAAGCAAGAGAGCACCAGTAATGCTATACCAGACCCAGAGCTTGCAGCTTTGGAAGCACAAATTTTTACTAAACTGGTTTAGTAAAAATTTAAAAAGAGAAAAAACAAAACAAAACAACTTCTCTTGGCTCCAAAAGAGAAACTCTACAATACGGGTAGAAAATGTACTGATCTGCGCTGTAAATTACCAAAACTGAATTTAATTGTGAAAGCTAGAGTGTTTTAAGAATTGGATTTGGTTATTTTTTTCCCTCTCCAAAGTATTTTTATTGCATTTACCTCCGTAAGATGTTAACAAAAATCTTTTTCACACTCTCCATTCCTAAGCTCTGTTTGCATCACATGCAAAGAAGGTAACCTATGTACACAGAATGTAATGGCGATAGCTCTTTCATGCATCCCCGGCCACTGTCTTGGATAATTATACACTCCATTAATTTATTGCTTTTGTGTATGTGTTACTTATTAGCTCTGCAGTGAAGTAGACAGCCCCCACTCAATGTGTAGAGTTTAATTACAGTGTAACTGTCTAGAGTGGGGAAGAGAGTACGGAGGGAAAAAAAAAAAAAAAAGGAATACGGATCCAGCGCGTTCATCGGTTTTTAGCCTTGTCCTCTCGCACCGAAATGTTCCACGTCTTCAGACGGGTTTTAAAAACCAAAGATACCATAGAGGAAGCTACTTAAGACAGCAGCTTATAAAAACAAAACTGATGCTAACGTAGCACCCGCTCATCGCTAGCATAGAGGAGAGGATCACTTCCATCGTTGGCCACCGGGGGTCGCACTCCGAACAATGGCAAATCAGAACATAGCGAAACAACGTGTTAGGAAACGCTGCGTTTTCACACAGTAAAAATAATACATTTGCTTACACTGCCCCAGTTTATTTTGATATTTTAAGTTTATGTAGGCCAATAAGCTGGTTTTCTGTTGAATCCATAAAGGCAAACCGGAATCAGTTCTTTATCATTGTCATTGTTTTAATATTGCCAATTGATGATGTTAAATCTACCTTCAGATGTTACTTTTGGCTCCTGATCTTTTCACATTGGACCAGGTTTTTTTTTTTCATAGGCTCTTTTTTTCCTTAAGAATGAAATTCAAATTAACTTCAAAAACGCTTTATTCATCTGAAAGGGATATTAAATGTTGTTGTAACTCATGTTATTCAAGGTTCTTCTTAAGAGAGTTGTTGTGTTAAGCTCATGGCTGTGAACAGGAAGGAGCTAGGATCTCCTGTAGCAGCCTGTGTTACAGCGGCTGTGAAGAAGCCTCCGACTGAAGAGGACGCTCAGGGTTCGTGCATAATTGATTTGATCTTTTTTTAAGTCCCTGAAGGCAGAGACTAAAAAAAAAAAAGTCACTTAAATGACAGGCAAAATCATGAATTGAAAACTTAATTTTCATATTTAACTCAAGCTGTTTTTGAGAATAAAATTAGCTTGATGATCTGAAATGTTTAGGTGTGACCAAAAAAAAAAAAAACATCACAAAAGAAATGAATAAAATCTGCCCAAATGATAACCCAGAGGAAAAGTGAAGCTGCCGCCGACGGACACAAAGACATGTGAGGGAGCGCGAGCGTCCGATACCCTAATAGCAGGATCAGATAAGACCCACAAAGAAAGAGCGAAATCATTAGGATGCAAATGAGAGGGAACAATTAGAATGTGTGTGAGAGATTGAAAGAGATACTGTATGAAAGGCGGGGGACGAAATTGAGTCATCTTTGCTTTCACCGAGGCTTCGCTCTCAAAGCAGCTGTCACACGGCCGCTGTCAAAGACCCGGGCGACGGGTGCAATTAATTTCACAGCGATGACTATTTCACCAACCCGAAGAATTTGGTTTTACAATGCAGGGCTTCAGCCGTCCGCCCAAACCGTTTCCACACCGCTTTGTGACAAACGCACGGAGACGAGGATCACGCTTTTCATCCCTCTGCTCTCTCAACTATAAATACTTACCGTCATTTAATCTCACGTCGAACGCACTTAGCGTTGGAAGTTAAAAAAAAAGTGTGCATTTCTGGACGGCAGGCAAAACAATTCTGTTTTCTTTTTAAGCATCACATAAATTCAGTTGCTGTCTTTGGTTTTTTATTTTTACATCCTCTATTTATTTGCTTTTTTTCTTCTTCTTCTTCTCTGCCCTACAATTTTGTCCGCCAGCGACTACAAGAAGATTTGCGCCCCTTTGTTTAGCTGCTGTCTTAGCTCTTGAGTCTCTTCATAAAACAGAAATATGTAGTAGCTCGAGTCAAAGCCATGACCAAATAAAATCCAGCCAAGTGTCTTCCCGGCAACCCATCCATTCACGCCATAAAAAATGTCTTTCTGTTTGTGTTTTCGATGCGTCGGACCATCGTTGGCCGTTTGGCTCGTCTCAGGTGCCGGGATATCCCCTCTCCTCTATAAATCCCCCTTTCATCTCCTCCTCTGTGTTTTTTTTCCTTTTCCTTCTCTGTCTCTTTAACTCTGCCTCCAGTGTCTCTTAGAGCGTTTTGTGGTGCATCATGTGTGATTTATTTCCAAAGAAATACACGGTGGCAAAATGTACTCCACGTCCCTTTGGTTTGAGGAGGGATTTACTCCCTGTTAAGAAGAGTTATGTACACCTTGACGCTTTTTACGCCTGGACTCTTGTTCTTTTGACATATTTCACCTGAGCCGCTCACCTACTCCGCACGCGAGTCCCTGGCTCAGATGCACTTTTAAGAAAAGAAAGAAATCTTATTGGATATTTGGCATTAACCTTTTCACGTCTGAGGTTCTCATGTAGTTTTGAAAGCTGTTTTTTATTTTTCCCCAGACAAATGTGTTTGCAGCCCTGGCGCAGCTGTGCAAAAACATCCAAGTCAAGTGTATAGCACGATTCAGAGTGCTTTACACCTCAAAAACATAATTAAGTAACCAATTATGAAACAAGCAATGAATGTTACATTTTGTCAAATTCCACCATCAAAATCGTCAATAAAAGTCAAATTGATCAATGTTTTAATTACGAGGAGTCAAAGTCGGCTCTAAACCAGTTCGCTTTTTCAGCCTTGATTTAAAGGAGCTCAGTGTTTCGGCTGTTTGGCAGTTTTCTGGAAGTTTGTTCCAGATTTGTGGTGCAGAGAAGCTGAATGCTTCCTCTCCATGTCTGGTTCATCTGAGCGAGGCAGCGTAACTTTTTACTGGAGATTGTTTTTAAGTGAATTATGGCTGATGTAGAAGAATATTTTAGTAATTGAGTACTCTATTTTTACGATTATCCGAGGAATCAGATCTCTCTCTGTCTCTGTCTCGCTCTCTGTCTCTGTCTCTATCTTAGCGCCATTCCTACCGTTCGCTCCAAAACCTTCACGAAGCGATTCCGACGCCAGAAAAGCTGTCATACTCCAACCATCGCACCTCAAAGTTCAAATTCTATTTTTGTCCCCAAAACGCTGCACACTTCAACACCATGCTGCTAGCACTTCACAACAACTCATAGGCGGAAGTGAGAGCGCTGCCCTCCACAAATAATGATCCGGGCGGAACACGGTGCGCTACATAATAAAACATAATTTAACTAAGCTTCGAGGCAGATAAATTTTCCTCGAGGAATTTTAATAATCCAGGTACTCGAATCATTCTGGGAATCGTTTCAGCCCTAAAGCGAATGCGGACAGATGTTAAGTTTATTTACGCATTAACTTTTTAGTTGACGAGAGTTCGTCTGGCGTTCTGGTCATCAGTCGATGGCTTTCTGCTTCCCTGCGGCGTCACGCGGATAGCTGTTATTTCATTAAGGCTGGACAAGATCCCACATTCATCTTGTATCCACACACACTTCAATGAAAAACACTCCAATGATTAACAAGCAGCGGCACTTTGGGGTCATGAAATCTCCGTATCATTTCGATGTCACCTGTACACCAACTCTTTGATTGGTATATATCAGTTGTACACTGTATATTGTGCATCTTTAAACTGCAACTCTTCTCTTTGGTCAGTTTTGAATCGAGTGTTTTTTAAAATGAGTAATGTTATTTCAGAATTGCTATGTCCAATAAGATTTCTTTCTTCTGTATGTCAACTCTTTGGTTGGTGCACAGCGATGCAGATGTACAGATGTTTTTTCTACGTTCACAAATTAGTTTGCTAAATTGTGAACGGAGGTTGGATTTCTTTGGCATCGAAAACACTTCAGGTGGATTTGACACAAAGAAAGCAAGAATATGTGTAAACCAGCTTTGTTTTAATTGCTAAATGTCCCAGAGGATATGTGATGATGTGGACCTTTTTGTCGTCCAAAAGCTCTGGGCACTAAGTGTGTATGAACCTGTGTGAGGAGCTAAAGAGAGAGTAATAGAGGAACCAGAATCCTGAGATGATAATAATAATAATAATAGTCACAATAATGTGAATCACTGATAACTCATATGTCTAACTGGGGAATTATTTTTCAAATGGGTGTAGATTTTTTATTTAATTTTTTTTAACCCAGATTATCTGTGTCTGCTTTTTGAATTTGGTAAATAATCTCAAACATTTGCAAAGTGACAAATACTTTCTGACAAAGAAGATGAAATGCTAAAGCAGAGAAGCCGGCAATTGTGCCACTGGAGATTTTTATTATTTTTAAAAGGCACATTTTAAGAAACAAAGTCTCACCCCCACCAACTTTTTGTTTTTGTTTTTGTTTTTTTCTTCTTTTTTTTTTTTGCTATTCAATAGTGTTGCAATAACAAATTTATTGCAATATTTATGCCATATTTCTTAATTAGGATCCCATTATATTTGTATCTGAAGCATTGCTGATGTTTGAAAACCATGTATTTTTTTTTTATATTCTGCATGGATTTACTATGTTTAAATGCAATGTTTACTACAGTTTATTTTTCCCCCATTCCAGAGCAAACCTGTTAAGGATTTTCTTAGCTACCGATTCAAAATATCAACTCCATGTGTGGGATATAAAAAAAAGTGCTACTTCTCATGGAAGGAAAAACACATGGATACAAATTAGGAAGGACTATTTATCTGTTTTAAATCAGAAAACATCTGCGGATTGCTGAAGTGCAACATTCACACTCAACCAAAGTCCTGTTGTTGTCCTGACTGCTCAGGATGTGACCCTGCTCCTTGACGTCATAGACACACACACACACACACACCCACGCACACACGCACTGAGAATGGAGTCGTGGAGTCACACAAAACAATGTGTGTACGGACAGGATATGAGGCAAAGGAGAAAACCTGGCCCATTCTCCTGATCCCAAGCTTACAACAATAACATTTGATCATCAGTTTTCTGCGTCGGAAATATCGCATCAGCTTTTTGGTGGGAGTCAGTCTGTGAACATCCACAAGTGTTGATATTACAGAACTCGTGATTGTAAGCATCCGTCAAGGTCTAGGTTAGGCTTGAAATGATCAGAAAGTCTAATTTTCATCCACATTATTGTTCCTTATTGGCGTAGAGATTGTAGATTTAGTGAAATAACTCGTATTGACAGCTTCATTCTCAATGTGGAAAACCTTAAACTGTGACAAAATGTTCTCTCTTCATACACTTTTACACAAAATGTCAATTTAATCAAATCCATGAAACGGACCCCTTTGTGCCAACCTGCTGATCCTAAACATGTTTTCATGCCTTACCAAAGTTAGTCGCAGTTTGTAGTAAAACTATTGCTGATTGCGTTTGTGTGTGTGCTAGTCTCACTGCAAGATGCCCATGCCTTACTCGCTGCATGAAATCACAGAAATTCCTAAACTTAGTTCTCACACCTGATTGTTAATCTAAATATTTAATATTTCTCATAATAATGCGGCATCTGATGAAGATTATTCAGCAAAAAAATTAGAAAGTACGTGGTGCATACCACACAACAAGAATGCAATGCCTGAATGATTATTTTGAGCAACGCTGAATCAGTCAGACAGCTTTTTCCTGATGGGCTCTGAAAAGGGTAAAGGTCAAATAGTGCATATTCAGAATATTTTACAGTCATCAACCAACAACTTTTGCTTAGCTGCACTTTTTTTTAGCCATCAAATAGAAATGGTAATAATAATAATAATAATAATAATAATAATAATATCAGCAAATAAAACGATACTATTTTTACAGACTGATTTCCACCTGAAAACAAGGTGACATAAAACAAATTGACTTTCCTTCTCTAACAGATGGAAACGACTCACAACTAAAGTCTCGACGAGTCCCTCGCTTTTTTTTCTTTTCTTTCTTTCACTCCTCCAAAAAAGGTTTGTCATTACAGGCCGTTTTAATAGGAACACCGCGGTCGGGAACGGAACATCTGCGTTCTTCTGTGACACGAGGCTTTTCGGTCCCGGTTTTATATTGTCCTCTGTAGTTCCTGTTTTCGCTCCTTTTCTCTTCCCATTCCTCCTCCTCTCTCCTCAGGCTGTGTACATCTGGCTTAATGACAGTTGACAGATAGTTGAAGGGCATGGGCTGCTCCCTGTCAGCCCTGTTTTGGACTCATAATTATTTCACCAGTGTCACGTCACTGTCACCCTCGCCTGCTTTACACTGTCACACACGCACACACACACACAGATCCCGCCCACCAGCCCTGCCTGCTGAGACTCGAGGAGAGGTGGGCCGTGTGTGTGTGTTTGTGTGTGCACGCGCGCACGTGCGTGTCCGGTTGTCACTCGGCGCCCTGACAACACGAGGATCGCTGCCACACTGCAACCGTCGCTCCGTGCTCGTCTCCGTGGTAACAAACCAAAACTACAGCCTTGTGGCAGTGTGTTGGCGTGGTGGAGGGTTGACTTGCCAACTGGATACCAAAATAATGTTTTGGGAAGATCTTGTACATTTCACAGCAGATGTGCCGAAGTCTGCATGAGAGAAAATCCCGGTGGGTAGAGGGGGGAGTTTCTAGAGGGCAGCGTTGTTTTCCTAAGTTACTTTGACAATAAACAGACCAAGAGAAATCCTATCTTGACTATAGATGCTCATAGCGGCAAAACCAAGCAATATGTACTTGTACACTGCAGTCTTTAAACTGACCCATTGATTGAGGTTAGATACTTGTTGATCTTGCAGTCTGCTCTAACTAAGAAGTCTACAAAAATAAAACCCGAGATACTTTCTGGAACAATGAAATATCAAAAGATTTTTAGATGGCAAAGTCTGCATCACCAGCTTTAAACCTGGAAGGAGCTGCTTCAGAAAAGACGTAGACGTGTCTCGGTCGTCTGCTTTACACGAGGGATATTGTACGGACGACTATTGCAAGAGATACTTTTCCAGTTTGTAGTAAAGACAAATCAGAGAAATCATAATTAGTCTTGGCTCCATGCGTTCCCCAAAAGTTCAGCTCAGCATGACCGATCTGATTGCTCGGATTCCCCGCAACAATGTCCCAATAGATTTTTATTTTTTTTTTTTTTTGCTCTGAAATGCAAAAGCTGTAAAGTGTGATTGATGAATCGTATGGTAAAATGTGTATTTGCTTCATTTTCTCATTAAATCACCACCATGGTAGTTTAGAGGGGATATTGGAAAACAGTGAGCTAGAATGTCATTGATATGATAATCAAATGTGTATTTAGAAATCGGTGAATCTGAATATTCCAAAAATAAGTAGCACAACAGAAAGGGGACGGGGGGGGGGGTGGAGGGGGGAGGCAGTTTTAGCATACCAGAAAATAAAACCGTTGTCCACAGTATATGACAGAGGGAAGAAGCTGTAAGAAAAGAGAGCAGGAGAGAAGGAAGCGATCGATGATTTAAACAATAATGGAGCCCTCTGTATTCACTGTCACACTCTCGCTTTCGGACGTCAGGATTGTCTTACAGACGCACACAAGTCCTGACTGCCCATCTGGGTTACGTGACATCTCGAAGCTGTCGGTGACGACTCCTCACTGTCCACCTACCGCTTTCGGTTTCCTCTCGCTGACCGTCCTCTCGTGATGAAGTCAGCCCTTTAAGCCCTTTCTCCATTTTTCTTGTCGGAATTTTTGTTTTTCCTTTTATGACCGCAGTCGTAAAATAAGCGTCGTTCCAGAGTTACTGGGCCAAGAAATGACTAAACAACAAATGAAGCACTGCGCTATAACTTTCAAGAATCCCATTCTCCTAAGCACACACACGCGCAGACCCCTACACACACACCCCCCTCCATCCCCCCCCCACACACACACACATATTTCAACTGCTAGTCGGCAGAGATGCCTGTGTGAAACTCCCTCTTTGCCTCACTACTCACCTTCCTCAGTCTTTCCTTCTCTGCCACTTCCAGCCTTCTGTTTAAATTAAGGTGAGCTGACAAACAAATTATATCTGTCACATCCTGTTTGCATGAACCAGACGGGAAGTCGATAGCGTCAGCCATTTTGGTTAGCCTGAGCTCTAATCACACTTCAGGTCCGTGGCAATGAGGATAAAGATGAGGGGTAGCGGGGGCGACACGGGCTTGGCAAATAACAGCTCGCCTAGTAACAACCCCGTGCATAAACGGAGTTGTTCGAATAAAAGCAGAGCATTTCTGCTTCTTTATTTTTCTTTTCTTTTAATGATTTTATAACAGCCATTTGCAGATGGCATCAGGTTAAAACATGACAGGAGTCACCACATGTTGTCAAAAAGAGGGAATCTGTCATTTTCAGTGCTCTATGTTTGCCTTAGGTAGGAAATATCCCTGAAAATTTGGGTGTTTTAGTTCAAAGCCTGAAACTCAACTTGGTCCTTTGAGTCACATTTTTATTAGTCGATATTTTTTGATTTCTTATCACAGTCACGATGTAAAAGTTACACATATGCTGTACATTTAAGATTGGTTTCCTAACAGGTGCCCTTTGACAGCCAAAATATATTTCTTGGGGTCTAGTCCGATTTATCCATCAATGTAAAACACAATACTGCTCCTTTAATTTGAGCCTCTAAGTCGAAATTGACTTTTTTACAAAAATGAAATCATAGATTTATCCACTAGCTGTCCAGAGATGATATGATTTAAAAAAATAAATAAATAAATATATTATCACCACACAAAATAAATCAAACAAACTCAAAGCTTCACTCCATAAACTCCAATAAATCGTACCTCAAAAGTATATCAGAACATAGCAGTGGATGCAATATTGTCTGAACGAAGCCTTTATCAAACCCATGTCCGGTAACAATAAGGGTCTATTAAATCCTATCTTAACGGCATCATTTTTTTTAGTTCTTAAAATTATTTGTACCTCAGTCTTTTTTGTAAATATGCTTTTGTTGTGCTTTTCATATGTCACAGACTAATTTGAACATAAATTGGTGCTTTAGTGTCTTAGGAGTGCAGTGCTTTGTGTATGCTTTGTGCTTGGTGGCTTCCTGGAAAAACCAGAATTCGACTAAATAGTTTTTTGTTTTTGCGGGACTTCTGATGCTGTTTCTCCCAGATGAAAGAGTTTTCTTCTCGTTTTTGTTTGCTCCATTTCAGCTCCTACTGATAATCTTCTCAAATGCTCCTGAAACACGACCACATTGCCTACAACCACCCACTGAGCGGCAACTCCACTGTAATGCGAGGCATATTTTGTCATCAGTTATTGTACTATACTAAAAAATTTACTTTTAAAGTTGTTTTTTTTGTTGTTGTTTTTTACACATCTTTACCAAGAGTACTGATAAATGTTGAGGTGAATTTTGTTATTAATTTTGGCTTTTGCAACATGAGTTTTAATCAGATTTTTTTATATATATTTGTTAGTAAAGGTACCACTGAGGCCACCACTCCAATTCTGTTAAGTTCTTGAAACCTAATGGCAAATAAAAATGTCTTTCATCTTACATCGTAAACAGTTTTCCAGATTCTGAAATTGACACCGTCTCTGACTCTGCGACATCAAGACCAAACCAAACTCACATACAAAGGCCACTTTGTATGTGAGTTCCTTCAGAGGTCACTGCAGTCATCTTGTCTTCCTGTTTGCCAGATAAACGCTGACCGTCTCGGTTTTTTTCACACTTTCTCTTTCTTACAAACACACAAATGCACACACACCCCCACACGCACACACACACGCCCCCACCCACACCCACCCGCCCACGCACACACACACACACGCACACACGCACACGCATGCACAGCTGTGGCCCTCTCCCTGTGGTGGCTTATCTCAACAACATCAGTCAGACTCAAATGCTTGAGGGTGTCTTTGTGTAGGTGTGCCTTTTGGTGTATGAGTGTTTGAGCCTTAAGGTCAAGAGTCAAAGGTCAGGACACCTGCGGGGCTCATTTAGACCCTATTTCCTTCTAAGATACACAGGTTATGTTGAGTTGTCCTTAAGCAAATGGAAAAATGGGACATTATAAAGGGGTCATAAGGTTTAAAGAATTAGTAAGTCTAAGACAGAGAGGACCAGTTCAGCTTTTTTTTTTTTTTTTTTGCTAATCTGAATTTGCATATGTTGATGAAGTACATTAAACCAATTATGCTTTAACTGAACATCGAGAATTTCAGGTTAAAATTCAGAAGGCATTAAATAGTAAATTGTAGAACAGGAGAGCATTGGTTGACGTAACCCTAACCCTACAAGTGGAGCTTGGTTGGCTATAATCTTAAAACTAAATTCAGAATGCATTAAATGCTGCATCAGAGCTCGGGTCTTTCTTTACGCTTTCCTCATCCATTCAGACTGAAGCGTCCAATTTGTCCGTTTCTCCGGCACGCCGTCCTTCTTTACTTGTCACCCTCAGGTTAAGTCCTGTATACTCATTTGACCCCGGCGCTCTGCTGTTTAAAAATGCATGAACAATAAATAAGGATTCTCCTCTCCTCTCATTGCTACTTGCTCTCTCTTCTCCTTCTCTCTCTCTCCTGTCTCTCCATCCATCTCCTCATGTTTGTGCAGAGCTCATTTAGGCTCTTAAAGGAAATGGAAATCCGCACAGTGACCCTGCAGTCACCGAGGTGCCTAACTGACATCCTCTCAGTCAACATTTGCAATTCTTTGACTTGCGTGCACGAACTCCGTATCTCATGGGGGCGGACGTATTTTAAAGGCTCTCGCCGACTCCGGCCTCATTGAAGTCGAGCATTAAAGAACTCTCATGTCCCGTTTAGAAAGGAGTGTAACTCTGATGCCTGACGGAGCCTAAAGCAGCTGCCTGTCGAGCTCGAGTCTCGCTGTAAGGTCAGCATGTATAAAAATGGAGAAAATAAATGCTCTGCTGTAATATCTTATGCAGTCTGGAATACCATAAGATTGCCTTGCTGTTATAACTTATATAACAGGGTTTTTTTGTTGTTTTTTTTGTTGTTTTTTTTGTTATTTGCTTTGTTATGTTTCACCCAAAAGCTTAAGTGTATTTTTCTGGGGTTTTGTGTGATAAACCAACCCATAGTAGAAGAAGAAGTTTTATTTATATAGCACTTTTTTGGCAACATGGCAGTTTAAAGTGCTTTGCATGAATTATAAGAACAACAACACAAGTACTATAAAAGAAAAACTACACTTTAAAATGTTCCAGTTGTTCTGGGTTGCTAAGTAGACAGTATTTTCTAAGTTTGTTTAGTAAAGTACAAGGCTAAATGCTTGTCCATGTTTGATTCTAGTTCCGGGTTGCAAAGTACTCCCCAATTTATAAACCAACAGGAGTTTCTCTAGGTCTTGCTCCGATATTATAAGTAGAAATCTAAATGTTGGTTCTTCAGTAGCTCCAGGGGGCGCCACCACACATCTCTCTTAAAAATGGGCAGGCAATGAAGAGATGTGGTCAGCGTTCTGTCAGAGCTACATTCTCTTTTCAATACAGTTCATGAATGGACACCGATTTGCATCTTTTCACTGCATTACCCAAATCCAAAGGTTACACATATTTAAAAAGAATTAAAGATAAAGTGCCATAACAAGGATAGATTTGTACGTACAGCAAACTAATCGGCTAGTCTGAACTGCTTTTCTTATATTTGTGCCAGCAATGAATTTCCGTAGGACAAAATGAAGTATCTGGGTTTATACGAGTCCATCAAAACCTCAAGGTTCTCCATTGTCGCTGTAGACAACATCATCGGAGCAACGACCACAGCTCCCGCACGGCCCTCCCACATTCCCATCTTTCTGCCCAAAAATAGTGAGGACCAGACTTCAAAGGAGACGCTCCAAACTGGCTAGAACCAAACCAGACATTAACCGGCCGCAGTCAGACTTGACAACAGGGAAGCGGCTATAAGACGCTCCACTCTTCCCTTCCTGCCGTCTGGAATCTTGATATCCAAATAAAATGCTAGACTTTATTTCATCCAAAAAGAGAACATTGGACCATTGAGCAGCCTCCTGAGTAGCATACCAACCCAGACTGAGAGACCAGTCAGAGGCTCAGGAAGCATCCGCAGATGCATCGAGGTAAACAGCTGATTAGCTAATTCCCAGAATTGAGCTTTTTCACAATATTCTAATTTTCTGACATGTTGAATTTTGGGTTTTCAACATCTGTATGCCATAATCATCGAAACTGTAAGAAATGGTGGACTGAAATATTTCACCTAATGAATCTATGTATGAATATAGATTCATTAGGTCTATGACATTTTTTGTCATATATGAATATGACAAAAAAATGTTTACTTTTCACAATATTCTAGTTTTTGAGACTTGTTGGTCTAATTCATTTTGTTTACATCTGGGTAGTTAATTAGCAATTGTACTGGTGTGATTGCTAATTCTTTGAGTCACTAGATACAATATAATTCTCATAATTAATGTATCCCTCTCCTTCCTTTTCATGTATAGAAGAAATACAAATTGTTGGGATTAAGGAAATATTCACTTTAATTACTGAGGCATTTGCCAACACATGTTGGGTCAAAAGTCTTTCAGTGGATCCAGAATTTCAGCAGCGTTTTAAAAATCAATGTTGTACAGGAGTTTCTGTCAACATTTGTCATAAGATAGATAACGAAAACTTATGTATGCTTTGAAAACAAAATGCATTTTCTTCTTTCTTCTTTGTTTTTATTGAGGAATTACGTAACTGGATGTTAAGTGATTTTAAAGTCACACTTACTTCAACAACTTCGAATGCACTTTGTTTCAATGTGACATTCAGAAATGCGGTTGCATCATTAAACCGACGTCTGCACGTGTAACTTGGGTGCAACCGGAAGATGGAAAAGAATCAGACCAGCAAGGACAAATGCTTTAAAACTGCAGGAGACCCATCAATCTTTCCCTAGATCAATTTCCTAAGGGCCAAGGGATCAAGAGGAAAGCCTGAATGGGGTTAATCTGTGGAAATCATTTTGTTATTAATAATAATTTCTCAAATATCTAACAGCCGGGAAAGACGCACTGTAACGCTAATCAAAGCTGATGCCTTTGCACATCAGAAAGTTTCCCCCCCACTGTCTTGATCGCCGCAAGTGGCGTGTGGATTCAGTTCCTTTGTATCCAGTCCGACCATGAAATGAACGTATCAATCCCGATGCACTCATGGTGCAAATCTTTGCTTGAACTCACTAGGAATTATAATCTCTTTTTAAAATGATCATAATGGGAGTTTATACTCGTAAATAGTTGCTTTCAGTTCCATTGGTCCTCGCTAAACGAGCCCTTTTTTTCACATTAATTGCTGTTTTGCTCATAAATAGTCACAATATTATGTTTTTAAACACATGCACAGTGTGCGTGTGTGTGTGTGCGTCCTCGGAGAGTTAACACGAGCATAATGAAGTAGCAAAAAGCCGCCTTCATCCTCAGACCCTGAAACAAGCAATTATGCCTAATTTGTCCTTTTTAAAAAGACACAGGGAAGCCATTTGTCCTAAAACAAACACACACACGCACACACAACACACGCATACTCACATATTTATACACCACCACAATGAGAGAATATTCATGTCTCTCCCTCCCCCTCCACAAACACTTAGGAGCTAATTATTGTTATTAGCATCATGCTTGAAATCTCTCCACAAGGGCATGTCAACGTACTACAACATCTGTACACTTCTTTTCTTTCATCAAAGAAACGGGCGAGACAGGGAGGAGGGGGGCGAGCTGGATGAAGCGACAAATAAAAAGTGTCCTGAGATCACCTTGAAAAGGCCTAATCAAAGCGCTCCACACTTTCAAATTCTTTTGTTTCACTCACAATGAGCCCGTCGCACAGCGGCCGTAATGGACTCTAAAACATCGGTACGATACATACATGAATATTGATTTAGCCATAAGCATCACCATTTCCATCACGGGAATGTTGCTGTGATCTCGCTATTACCGCAAGGCCATTATGGCTAAATGAGTTTCTTACCGTGACAATATGTTAAATATAAAGTATGGATTAGAGTGCCGCTTCTTACCGCCTACCTGTTTGAGATGAATGCGATAAACACTGGTACGGATCAATGGATTGCATGTTAACTTTAATGTAATGTTTGCCCATGAATTTATCTTTTCAGAGAGCTGGCCGACGTCTGTAGCCCCATAGCTTAGCTTAACTTGGAAAAATATGAATGTTTTTTGTACGTCAGTACATCCATTTGCGTTTAGTGTATTTATGAGAAGCCGAATATGTGTCTAACTTTATGTACGCGTTCTTGATTTTGTGTAATGTTTAATCGAACGGAAGTGGAACCAAACTCAGTAGGTCTTCCTCATCGCAGCGTACTGATTGAGGGGAGGGACAGATTTCCCACCTGACTGTCTCTGTGTTTTCATGCAATGGTATGATCTCGTGATTGGCCACAAAAGTGCCACGGTGCCAATTAAAACACAGTTTTGCCATGTGCAGTGCGGAGGCACTGAGAGTGAGAGCTGAGCAACAAAATGAGTTGATACTTTTGAGCAGGGAGTATTAAGCTACAGAATGCCTTCTTATTGGCCACTTTATTAGGTACACGTGTTGGCATAAATAGCGGTGAGAAACGTGGCAGGAATAAAAGGAATTTTGGCAATTACATATGGTAATGTTAACCTGCTGGAACTTAAACTGAGGATCAGAAGAAGGGAGAACTGTGATCTATGTGACTTTGAAACTTTCATGGTTTTTGGTGCTGGACAGTAAACTGCTGATGATGCTAACATTTCCCCCCAGAGCCATTTCTTGAGTTTAAAGGGAATGGTCCAAAAAAAAAAAAAAAAAAGAAAAATCTCCCAATGAGCAGCAGTTGTGAGACTGTCAGAGGTCAGAGAAAGATAACCAGACTGGTTCAAAATAGTGGAAAGCATCCTACCTAAGAAACCTTTATACTTGAGGCATGGAAAATAAAATCTTTATGCAAGACACCAAATATTGAAGCACATAGGCTCCGAAGCAGTGACAAAGGTTGAACATTTTTCAACTTTCTTGTGTCGTGTCACAAGCGTGTGTACGTCCATGTGTATGTCGCAGGTCCATCGGCTGGAGGAGGGCAAGTGATTGTTGCTTCATCGCACAAGTTCAATAGGAAATGAGTGGAGAGGAAGCAACATCACTTCCGGTTCCTTTAGCCATGCTTCTAACTCGGGTACCTCCTTGTTATATTGCCCCTCTAAACGGGCGGTCGTGGTTGCTCTCGAAGCAATTTTAAAACGTCTATTAGTCATTACTGCCATTGAGGTTGCTAAGTAGATGCTACTTGTTAAATGATAAACCATTACTCAACAATTAATCAGAAGTTGTATTTGTTTACATCCCTACTCACAACTTGAATGCCTCTCTTTAACACCTCTGAAAGGAAAGACTTTCATTCTTATGCTTAACAGCCACTTGTTTTAATGATAATGTTAAATATCAGATGTTATTTGCAGAGAGAAATTAAACAAATCACCTTTTTGCGAAGCCTTCTGTTGGCTTTAGCTAATTTAACAGCACAATTTCCGACTGGAGAGCAGTTACCAAAGCACTATTGTCGATTAGAGTCGATGTTTTTCACAGAAGAAAGAACACACTATAATGTTGAAAAGTTACTTTGTGAAACTGGGGGCTTGAGGCACGACAGGATCCGCTTTCAGATCAGAGTACCTGCATGAAGATGCCATTGCCCAACAAAGGCAAGGCAATGGCGGGTTGCTCATTCTCTGGCCTTAGATACCAAGGTGAAACGTAGGATATGAGCGCTCAAGGCTCAAGCGGGGTCAAGGTGGCAAGGCCACATCTGCAAGCAGAGAGATCATCATGAAATGCAAGGGGATGTATAGGCCCCATGTTTATGGCCCAAGTGTGTTTTGTGGGCTTCCCCTTTTTTTTATTTTTTGTTTTGTTTTTTGTGAACCAGCATGAATTAAAGGCATGTGTCACCTCCGTAGCATAGGGACCGTTTAGGGCCACGGTGGCCTTTTCGGTTTCTGCGGGCCGAGGTACCGGTGCAAAAGGCACAGATCGGGTCAAAGGAGGCCCACAAAGGGGTTTCTGTTTTTAAGGTTCAGTGTGAAAGGTGGGCTGTGTATGGACCTCAAATCGTATGGCCCGAGTGGGATCTTTGTGGTCCGCCTGTTTCTGTGGGACCAGGTACTGGCGTCAAACGAGGGGCACTTTTAGTCTCCGGCACTTGTGGGGGGAAAGCCTGTTTCAAAATACAATAACTGGCCCTTGTAGGACCTGACAGGGCTAAAGCTCAAAGTCAGCCTAACCCATTCAGGTTCCTCTTTGTGCCCATATGTTATGGCCACCACATGTCATACATTTATGATAGTTGTGGGGCTCACTGTGAGCCCCACAACCACATTTATTGGGCCACATTTACTGCCAACGGTAACCCTTAATTGGACCTAATACTGGCATGTTTATTGGGTTCTGTTTATACATTTGGCTATCAAAGGTAAACTTGAAATTTAGTTGATATGTTTCTTGTTCGGACCATTAAATTAACCCAAAAGATTTTTCAAAAAATTTCCCAAAAGTGTCTTAATTTCCCGTATCCTTATTTTCTGCTTAGGGTCACACTCCCAGCTTAAGCCTACCGTAGCCGTTAACAAGCAAAAGGTGAACGACATGCTCCATCAGAGAGGCCACAACGGAACCTTTAAAAACAACTTGCACATAAAAATCTTCTATTAAGCAATTACAAAAAGATTTTTTTTTTCTTTTTTATAACGACATGGTCTAAGGTGATTCAACATGTTATATTTTACACCTAAACACAGTGTGCACATCTAATCAATTGAGCCGTTGACTTTTTAATGGCTGCCGTATAGTGTGCTGCCGAATGAATAAACACACACACCCCCACGCACACACACACAGCAAATTAACTGTCTTGCTCTCAACTCTAATGCATCTGTCATTTCAGGGGTAAAACCCCTTTGATCTCTCTCTCCTTCTCCGTCTGACAGCCGGCTCGCTGCTCACTGGTCCTAAATGAATTGATATTTCTTCTGGCCACTTGAATTTGTCACTTGACTTCTTTCTCGGTGTAATCTTCACTCCTCAGTAGCAGCAGCAGTCCCCGGCCTGTGTGTGCGTGCATGTGCACCCCCACACACACACACACACACACACGCGCGCGCGCGAAAGCTTCGAAACCTGGCTGACAGGGTTTCTGTGTTTTGGATGAAAACACATGGCTAATAGAGTTGCTGACTGTCAGGCTGGATAGTCAGAGAAAATGCCTCCAAAAGGCCTTCATGATGATGAACCTGTCACAGGTGATCTCATTTTTCCTTCAAAAAAACAAACAAAAAAAAACCAAAAAAAAAAACAACAATGAAATGTAATCGCTTGCAAAGGCATGACTAACACAGTGTAGGAAGCAGTGTGGAGTAGGACTGTGTGAAAGTATATATATTGCTTTCTGACACCTGGACTTTGTCACTGCACGAAATGCTTCTCAACACCTCCGGGTTGGAATCCTGAGATATTTGATCTGTAAAGCTGTTGATTCAACAAGCATCTGAGCAAAAGAGCAACTGTTGAAATGGGAAAAATGGTTTTTGAAGTAAAACTGTGGAAATGATTCAATATGCTGGTTTTCCTTAGAAAACTTTCTAAACTAATTGCAAAAACAAACTGAACTTAATGTGCCATTTGATAACGACGATCAGTTGGAATGCATATTATTAAATTAAAAATTACATTTTGTTGTAAATCGCCTCAGGATGACCTTACGAATTGGCGCTATATAAATAAACTGAATTGAATTGAATTGCACCAGTCCGTCCAGTTTGCAAAAAACCCACACAGCCTGATTCTGTCATCCCCATATTTCTCAGTTTAGATATTATTCTTAGGCTTCCTAGTTTTCACTTTGTCAAAACGTAGCAACGGTCAACTATGCCAAACATTTATTTTTTTTTTTTTTATATCAGTATTCTTTAAGGTGTTGTTCAAATATTTCAGTGGATTTAAGTCCATCTCACTGTACTGTGCTTAAACCACGCTCAATATGTTCACTGCAAAAAAGGGATTTCAAGCCAGCTTCTTTTTTTTTTTTTACAGTTTCTTTGGAATCTCTTCAACAGATATACATTTTTTTTTCATTAGATTTTAACATTTACTGAAAGAAACCTCACCTTTAACTTGCTGAATATTTTAGTATCAACACACCGCTGATGGACATCAGCAGTTTGCCTTCTGTCATAACACTGTGTTATTCCTCCTTACCTTTCCATCCACCTGCCATTCAGTTCTCTATCATGTACAGAATTTTCTGTCACTGTGTGTTTTAACAAAGGAAGCGGAGTATCTGGAGGTGAGCTGGGTGATGGACATGTTTTTACACACTTTAAAACACTGAGAGGCATTGCTTTTAAAAAAAAAAGAAAAAGCATTTTCCTCTAGTTCGTTGTGTTTAAGTTTGATTCATGAAGCTCCTGCTGTAATCGCTTAAGGTTCACAGCAAGGTGAATTAAGTATAGAACTGCAAAAGATGAGCTTCATTGTTTTATTTGAAATCAGTGAAGGAGGATCCTGGCTTTGTGTAACTTATTAAATATGTCGGTAACACTTTGACGGATTGTGAATAAGACTGTTGTCATAAAGTGTCATTCGGTGAATCATGACGCTTTTAGTACAAAGTTGACATTATTCAAAATGACTTTACAACTGGATCATTGTGCTTTTTCCAGCACAATGATCCAGTTGTTTGGCCATCACCATCTTGCATGTTTGGGTCTGGTTCCCGGCTCTGTCGTCTCTCTCCCAGCTGTTCTGCATCCCTCTGATTAGACTCGTCTGATTTTTAAGGTCATACTTCGCTCTGTATTTGAGTTCCTCGGTTCTCCTTGTTCTATGCTGGTTTCTTTGGTTGTGTTCTCTCTGGTTCGGTGTCCTCCTTCCCCAAAGTGGTGCATATTGTGAAGTGGAAGGAACATGATGCATGGGTTTTATAAACTTTGACAAACAACAAAAATAAGGGTGGCTTGAATTTTTACTTTTTTTTTTTTTTTCCCAGGTATGGTATTGAAAAAAATCAATGTCACGAAACCAACAAAAATCAGAGGCAAAGTGCAATTTGCAAGGCTCTCGTTTTTTTTTATGGACAACTTAAACAATTCAACCCCCAACAACGGCCTAGTACAAACCCACACAGCAGTGATGCATAAAGAGTGAATGACCACATTCTTTTCCAGCTTCCAAAAAACAAAAAAACAAAACGAAGGCTGAGGCATTTTATACTGAAGGATCCTTTGCAGACTAATAGTCGTCAGCAGATTGCACATCTATCCTTCCATCCTTCTAGTCTAAAACAAAAAAAAAATGTCCCAGAAGCCCGATTAATTCATTTTGATAAAAAAGAAAAATAATAACAACAACAATAAGAACTCTGAGGCTTTGTCTCCCTTGTGTTTTTCCACGACAGGTTTTGCTTAAAGCGTTATAAAATGCCCCAGCCTTCGTCCAATCACTCCACATCTCTATCAAAACGGCAGTTGGGGGAATATGGCACAATAATATTCGGCATAAAATCAATGGCTTGTTTAATTTAAAGAGGAAGCAAATGGGGAGGCAGGGTAATTGCAGAGAGAGGCCCACAAATCAACCGTCCTTGTTATCCCATTTGATGCACCATTAAACATCTGCAGGAATAAACATTATTTTTAGCTCAGCTACCAGCCTCTGCTAACTATAGAGCAAGGGGAGCAGATGGGGAAAGCAAAAAAAAACAAAAAGCCCAATAATAATAATAAAAAAAGATGGTCTTCAATGCCGAAAGTCTGGGCTTTGTTTCTTTTTCTATCTGTTGCTACTGGGTTTTAGCTTGTCTTGCCACATATTTGAAAGAAATGGGAGTGGATCCCACAGGAGAGGATATTTATTTAATTGGTAGCATTCTGCAACCTGAAATTTCACTGCAACTAGAAAAAAAACAAGGTGGAAAACGAAGCAGCATACCTAATAGTTATTGTTCGTTCTGAAAAACACTTGGTCGGGAGCCAGGCGATGCACTAAGATTTTGGGAAGTGGAGGTTTTTTTGGTGCCGTTGCTTGTGGGTTGCAGCTCACAGGACATGGCAGAACCATGTTCCTGTCAAATATCTAAGTAAAACACTCACTTTTCCAGAAAAGTGAGTGTTTTAATGTTTTTCACAAACAGGCTGAATTTACCACAGGCTTACTAATAACTATTCTATAACTTAGCAGCTTGATTACCTTAAGAGGTATTAGCTGCTTTGACTAAATGATGTTTACACTCATTCTACTTTATATAAGTTGGCTGTTCGTGGTCACTTTCTTTCTTAACCAAGCAAAAAACAAAGCCTGCTTAACCAAACATCCATCCATCTATCGTCGTTTCCAAGATCACTGTCCTAAGCATTGTTGACTTGGCATCCCTCCCCCCCAGTAAATCTTCTTCCAATGGAGCATTCTTGGGAAAACTTCTAAAATAATGAAAAAAAAAAAAAAAAAAAGAAAAGAAAAGGTACTTTAGACGCAGAGACATCCCTGTTGCTGGGTTGCAGACATGTGACCTGGATGGCGCGCGAAACTCAGACGGAGGTCAGGAAGTGTGGATTTCTCCAGTTCAAAACGGATCACAGCGGGAACGCGAGTGCCTTAAACGTGCTGGCACAAACATGGAAGCTCCTTCCCACCATTTTTGACCGGGGTTCTCATCCTTTTGCTTGTGAGCAATGTCTTGACCACTGTAGATCTTTCTCGAAACTCTTCCGCCTTCTCCTGAGCGCTCACACCACCAGTCGAGACAGCCATGCTCCGTATCCATGTACACAACTTCAACCCAAATCAAGGAAACATCTTGAAAATGTGCCACAAATTTAACATGACCGCTACACACACACACACACACACACACACACACAGAACAAAATCATATTTGCTGACAAACCAAGATTTTGCTCGATCTTTGCCGCAGAATTGTAGGCAGACGGGTTCCAACGCCGTACGTACTGCTAAGGTGTACCTAATAAACTGACAGTGAGTTCATGCTCGAGAGCCGTCAGCTTTCCTCATATGTGTACAGATAACACACGTTTTCTATGATGCCCTTGAAAGTGCCCCTCTGGGAGTTGTCAGAAATTAACTTTATCTGCTCTTTAATTACGGTACATGCTCCCTGACGCATCCCTCACACATCCCCAAACCCCGACCTCCGCCTCCTCAGCCCACCCCGCCCCTCGCGCTGTCGTTTTCAAAGCTATTTTAAGACAATGTGTGATTATCTGTGACATTGCTTGACACGTGCCTCAAGGCTCTCTCTCTCTCTCTCTCTCTCTCTCTCTCTCTCTCTCTCTCTCTCTCTTTGCTCTCTCTCCCTCTGTTCCTCTTGCTCGCTTTGCCTTTCTGTGTCTTGCTAATCAAAAAGCCAAGCCACGCATTCTGCTCAGAGCAAATAACAATCCGGCTCCCGTATATGTTTGAAGTTGACAGAGCGACCGGAGCGCGGTGAGGGAGAAAACACACTCTGATCGTCCCCCCCCCCCATTCCTCCGTCTTGAAACGAACACGATATTTCAGCCCCAACATTTCTTGCGCCGGAATATTGTTTATTTTCTTTCTTTCTTTCTTTCTTTTTGATATCTTCTGATTCCCTCCACGGGTTGAAGTCTTTAATGAACAGTTTTTACTCAGTTTTTCCCCAAAATATTTGAATTTCAGTCATACATTTTTTTTTCTCTAGTTAGCTCTAATAGGTGTGTCATTTTCATGAGGTCAATATCTTAATGACGTTTCTCCTCCCAACACATTTTTAATTACGCTACACCAAATATATGTTTTTGGGTTTTTTTTTCAAGTCCTCTTCGTCCCCCTCCCCTCCCGCCGCCTCTTCTATTATTATTCCTTTATATTAATATTATTAAGTTTAATTTACACTACGATGCCCGATACCCGTGTCATCCTGTCGGGACAAGTGACGAATGTGTAAAGTACCTGCTGAGAAGGATAGACCGCATGTGCTGTGCAGATTCGTCACGATCGTAAAATTTTAATTGATGACTAATTAATCTCATAATGACTGAATATTAATTTAATCGTCTCCCATAAATATTATATTACTTTTACGGGATGAGCATGCTAATAATTGAATCATTTGCATAACTGCTGTAAAGAATAACAGCAATTCATCGCCCCTTACTGTATAATTAAGTCATTAATACAGAAATGTAGTTTAGAAAGTGACTTCCTATTTCATGTCGAGTCGAGATTTGAAACAAAAAGGTGGTGGTGGTGGGGGGGGGGGGTGTCATTTAAGTGGCGAGCTTTAATGGTTCTGTAAATTCTCCTGTAATGTTGAAGCAATATGGCAACCAGGATGAAATGGGAACACTTGGTTATAAAGTGACACGGAGCCAAAATAAGAATATTGTTTTATTAATAAGACAACAAAGCAGTTTCCATGTAAGGATACAAATGTTGTTGCAGTGGATTTTTGAGAAACCTCCAAGTCCTTCTCAGAAGAGACGACTGCACTGGGTATTTCTTTTTCACATTTTAACCTTTATAAGTCAATTGACAAATTCTCGTTTTTTTTTTTGTTTTTTGTTTTGACAACGACCTGCTCAGGAAGTACCAAAACATCATACGACAAGATTTTTTTTTTCTTTCTCGTATCAGAGCATAGGGGGCTGAAAAGAAAAGCACACCACACCGTTAAGATTCATTTTCGTAAAACGCTTCCACTTCACAGCTATCCACACCTTTTGTGTCGTTCTGTCTACACCTGCTGGATTGTGCTTCAGTACAACGGCTGGCAACAGGCTGCGGTTAGACAGGTCAGTGTCGAGTTAGTGTTACCTGCTTCTGTAGATTTGTGGATTGTGGATGTAAAAACTCTACATCCGGAAAATCATGTCATAGGACGTGTATCGCTATATTTCATTAAGCTAGTTAGAACTAAAAGTGTAGTAATCTTCAACTTTTTGATAGACGTAAACAGCTTTTATATATA